>LD688955.1:4797331-4817390 GCA_003118335.3 Papilio memnon | reverse complement strand
TTCTTCCGCAAGGTAATAAGAATTAAAATGTTGACTTTCAGTAATAGTGAATTAAATGAAGGCGAGAATGCTGTAAATACCCTTTTTAAATACTTAGTATCAATGGAGACTGATACTGTTAGGCCTCGGGTTATCAACATCATGGGGCGGAATGTGAAGTTTACTAAATCCTGTGGAAGAGTACTTGATTCAACATTTGAGGAGTTATGTGATAGGGTAAGATATTAATTAAAATCCACATAAGAATTTTGTCAATAATTACACAATTTCTTTTGGTTTTTGGCTACAAAGGTAGAGGCTACAAGACTAAAGAAAGTGTGGATGGAATGTGTGAAAGAGGGTATGCCTAAAAAAGGGAGTGAATTTTCTTATATACTTAGTATAATATAGTACATACTCTGCATACATAGAATGAAGGGCAGGTTGATGATAAATATATTAAAAAACAGTTGGAATGTAGGATTGAAAAATAGTGGTAAAAATTTAAATTCGAAATAATTAAAAATAAATAAACTTTTTAATTTTCAGCCTCTTGGTGCTAGTGATTATCTTGTGATATCAAAGACGTTTCATACTGTGTTCATACGGAATCTTCCACAATTATCTATTATGAAGCATAGATCTCAGCTACGTAGATTTATTACCCTTATTGACACCTTGTATGACAATAGAGTTAGAGTAAGTAAAAACACAATAACCCATCCATATTATTGACTATTCTTTGTGAATAAATTGCAGTAAGAAATTATTCTTGTATTGATTTATTATCTTTTGTTCTTCATAAACTAAACAACTTGTTTTTCAGGTTGTTATTGCAGCGGATTGTGAACCAAAGGATCTCTTTAGAATGGATGAAAAAGATGGATTTGGTGACGCGGATAGAGCTCTTATGGATGACTTGAAAATAACTAAAGATTCGGTAAGTTTACCATATTAATACTGATTAATATACTTTTATTACAGGGATAGTGGGAACCGCATACATATAACTTTAAAATATGTTTTTACTATTAATAAAAAACTGTATGTACAGGATGATGCTAAAGCAGCGATATTTACTGGAGAGGAAGAAATGTTTGCGTGTGATCGATGTCTCTCGCGGATCATGGAAATGCAGACAGATGAATATTGGGACAAATGGGGCAAGAATGTCAACTGATTCTAATAATATAAATAGTTAATTTATTCCCGACTGACTCTACAATCACTATTATCATCCTACTTTTACGTGAGATCAAATGTCTTTTTAATACCAATATTCTAATGGTTAATAGATTACCTGTCACGCGGGCGTGGGTTTAAAATATACTTTTTTTTTCACAAAATTACATAAAATCTCGCTTCACAATATTACTATTCAAAATTAGTAATAACACTTCACTTAAAAAATCAGTGTAGCAACTTCTATTAGTGGTCAGTCGGGTAAAATGTCCTTAGTAAATGTGTTCTATATCTTAGTCAAAAGTAACAATTTAACATATCTCAATATTAAACCTAATATTTTTGTTGTTTTTTTATGTGATACATTTTATAGCAATAATATTGAGTACCATTAGTACAAAGAATCATTTAGAATACAGTATTAAATAACATTCATTTCCATTGTAATAAGAGATTTGTCATTTATAGTCAATTGTGTTCTATATTTTTATTAAATGTAGTATTGTATAGTAGAAAATAGAGGTTTTACGATAGTTAAATTATTTTACTATGAAACTTTTTAATTTATTCTTGATCGCACAAGTTATTGTATATTTATTTTTAATTTGTTATATCTTTGTGTACAAATAAAATAAAACAAATGTTTTACATATACAGAAGTTTTATTACACTGTGTGGGTTACATTGATTGTTTCCTGTTGGACCGATCGGCCCAATGGGAAAAAATCGTTAGGACGATCAATCAGCCTAACGGGAAACACCTTATTGTCCTTATAGTTTAATCGTACATATGGCTGTAATATTCTTGATATATTTGTATGTACGTTTCCTTTTCCGCGGGCGACATCTTAGCGATGACGTCATCGTCAACGCTCGTCAGCGGCACCGCTTTGCCGTTCACCATCACCGTCGGAGCATTGTCTTCGGAATCTGAATCTTCGCTCTCCATTTCAGCTAAAAAAAGATAATAGAATTATTAAGAAATGTTTTTTTTGCAACTTGTGTCGGCGTCAGGATAGGGCGTGGTCGGACGAATCGCCACGGCGACTGACAAAAAAGGGCGCCCCAGGTGAATTAATATCACATAACACTATTCACCCCCTCCCCCTCTCTAGTCATGGTAAAAGAGCGCAGTAGAAATCTCGCCTAAAGCTCTAATAGAACTAGAACTAAAAATGACTTGAAGTGCACCTTAAAGTATTATCGTTATCTTTGTCTACTACATATTGAGTGAAAGAGACAACGCTCAACTTACCAACGACAGCGAGTTCGTCTTTGAGTTTGTATGGATCTTTGGATTCGTTGTCACTTGAATCTGAACTATCAGGCTCTATGCCTTTCAGAGCATTAGACACGTTGTTACCTGCAATAAAAATTGATAATAATATTTAATTTGTACACCAAAACTTTTAAGAAAGTTTAATCGACTTAATTTACTAGTAACTTGTAGTCAAACATAATTTAGGTTGAAAGAATATATTTCTCTAGTAATTTCATACTTCAATGACAGAGCAATGAAATTAATAGATAAAATTATGCAAAATATTTTTGAGGTATGTACTGTGTGGTGGTACTAAACCTGATGTGTTTTGTTTCTCGTGTGCGAGCAGGACAGACATAATATCGTCGTTCTTTTCTTTGCCGGTGCCTTTAGCGTTGCTGGCATTGCTAGCGGCTTTCTCAAGCGCCATGTCTGACGAATGCACACTGTCGCCCTGTAACAAGAAAGAGGTATATCTGGTATTAATTATCTAAAATATGATTCGAGTGTTTTGTCTTAGGTAATGTGTGACTATAATATATTTCATTACTGATATTTACCATGTTACATTTGCTGGTCGAGTTAGTCTCGAGATATTGATTAGGGCGACATGGTCTATGACACAGATTTTGTCTGTTTTTACCTATCCTAGTAAGTTAAGAAGAAAGAAGTCGAAGTGATATTACCTGGTCTGTGGCGATAGTGCTCTCCACCATCCAGACGGGGCGCTCCTTGCGCAGCGCGTTGGCGTCTGCGACGGCGTCGGACTCGCCGATGGTGACATCGACGCGAGTCTCCTCCACCAGCATCCCTTGGTTGCGAGTCGCCTCCCCAGACCATTGCTCGCCGCCCGGCCTCGGCTGCAGTTTATTTGTTAGTCTGAGGACAAATATTTTTTCATACAATTACACATTAATAAATATTTTATACACATATAGAACAGTTTAATAATTGTATAGAATAAAAAAGGGAAAAATAATTAAATACCCTCTTATGGTGTTGATGTCAACTGGTTCAGGTTCTAATATCTCTGGCGCAAGTTTTATGCCTTCCACTTCTCTCAGCAAGATATAAAGAGTTTCTAGTTGTTCGTTAAATTTAGCTAGAAGTAATCTGGAATCCTTTTTCGGTAGCGCAGATTGGTCCTCTTCAACTATCTGGTTGCAGAAAGTGCATCGAAATTCTTGCGTCATCATGTCATACAGTTGATCCGCCTGGAATTGAAATATGTCGGATTGAGTACAAATATAAACATTTAAGATATAGCAGAAGTCGCAGAGTGACGACCTGATTTTTACCTCTAAACTATTTGTATAGAAAAGTTTCTTGTATGTCTTACTTCTAGATCAGTAAATGTTTTCCCGCAGGCGGGGCACTTGAAGCTGGCGCGGCTGGTCGCATCTCTCTCCTCGGTCTCCATACGTTTGCGCATCAAATCTAATTTGTACTTCACCACGTTGACGAAAGTTTTGTAATTTATAAAGTAATAGTTAACCTTCTGCGCTTTACCGTCAAGACCTTTAAACATAGATTTTAAGAAATTAGGATTTAGATCCTACCTAGACCTAGATAACAAAATCATTTAAAAATATAAGAAACTGAATTATACCTGTTTCCATTTTTAATCTGACTTGAATGAATTTGTCGTTTTTTAATGTGGCTATTCTTGCCCTCAACATTTTCCTCTCGAACTTCAAAAGCTCACAGATATCGTCCTCCTTCATACCTAAACAGAAATAGTTAAAACAATTAGAGAAAAATCATTAGTCAAACAATTTTTGAATATGCTGCAATAATTAAATTAGAGCTAAACTCACAAGGATTTCTTACGAGCATGTCCACTATTAAAGCATCTTCGATTGTGTAAAAGCCTCGCACGACAAGCCGCGCAAGCTGCTTCAAGCTACTCGGCACCTCTGTTACAAGTCGTTCCTCCGTCATTCTAGCTAAAACTTAAAGTAAAAAAACTATTGTAATCGTATAAGTTGCAGAAGGTAGTTGGCCTACTTTAAAATGGACCGATGATTAAGTCAATAATATTGCGGGTCTACTCGTTAGTTTGAGAATCGAAACCTTTCGAATTTGATTCGAAGATCGAAAACTACTCGAGTAGTTTTCGATTCGATGATCGGTCATCGTAGAAATAATTCTATGTTCTATCCCACCCAGAAATGTAATTAAACTTGAACATTTAGTTAGTTAGCAACTTGAATAAATAGTTCATTCATAGTATCTTATAAACATTGTAGCTCCACATGTAAATATTGTGTACGCAATAGACACAAAGAGTTGCTTTCACACAAGACGTAGAGTGTAATGAATCGGCTTCTAATTTATATGCAGTGTTTTTATTAAAGACTTCGTTGATAGGACTTCGACTTTCATGGCGATTATTCTGCACTGGTTATTTCGACCGATTTATGAGATAGTCATGCTCACTTGACTTTAATTTACGTTCATAGTTTAAATAACTAATTTAACATAACTGTTTTCATTCTTTTTCTATTTTTTTCATTAGGTACGCAAGATAAATAAAACAATTAATAAAAATAGCAAAATACTCTTATTTCAGTAAAAATCAATTGGCAGTATTAATTGGTTGAAGAATAAAGTAACAACATTAGCTAACCAAATTTAGTCTTGCAAAAATAACAAATGAATAATACTCATAATACTCAGCATTTTCTGTACACTGCATAAGACAAAAAAATAAAAAAACAATTTAGTTCTTGTTACTCAATGAATATAAAACAATAAAAGATTTAAAAATATTCCAATTCCTTCTCTAACACATGTTCATCATTTTAACATAAAATTACAGTTAAATATATTGGAAGGAACATATGAAATGTCCATTTAATCATAATTAATTTGTTTTATTCACATAAAACTTCTTTTAAAACCAATTCATGAGCCTCATAAGACATTTTATTAACATGATATGCCTAATGTGAGCTGTTATTTGTTTTAATAACTTTTTTCCAACAATAACTATACAGTTTTGTGTCATAATTGATATTTTTTTCTTAGTTCATGCCATTTTTTGGCACTAAGCTTTAAATTATTATTATTATAAACTTATTTTTGATTCAGATCAGAAAGGTTCAATTACATAGTTTTCTTTCTGCTTGAAACAAATAAGGTTTCTACCTGAACACTCTGTATTACATTGTATTACTCTTGGTTGTAAAGTTATGTCGGACATTGATTCCAAACAATTTATAATCTCATGTTGTCATGGTCACATCTATTTGGCTACAACTGTATCCTTAATTAAATGTACTGTCATTTTCCAGCAAAAGTGCTGATTTAATATAATTAAAAATGTGCATGTTTTCATCACTTAGGCAATAAAGTTGTAAATGCTACAATTTAAACATTAAACCATTTAAATCCATACAAAAATCTATTATTCTAATAAATAAATTAATAACCACAAATTATTCAGAATGAGTTCTCTCAATAACCATTTGTATGTTATCAAGAGTTTGATATATTATTCTAAAGTTGGGGCGGTCACTGGGATGGTGGCTCCAGCATTGTTTCATCAGGTCATATATACAACGTGGAGTATTATCAGGGCAGGCAAGAACATTGCCATCTTTTAAAAACCTTACAACTTCTTCATGCGTCATTCCAAAGTAAGGTTGTAAAGCAAAAGAAAATATTTCCCATAAACAAACTCCATACGCCCACACATCAGACTCTAAAGTATACTTATTATATAAAATACTCTCTAGTGGCATCCATCGCACAGGAATAGCATCATGCTCGTCTCCCTTGTAATAATCTTGTAAGTATATTTTGTGAGATAACCCAAAATCAGCAATTTTTACAACCATATCATCATTAATAAGGCAATTTCTTGTGGCTAAATCACGATGGACAAATTTTCGATCAGACAGATACACCATTCCTGATGCTATTTGTCTAGCAATGTGTAATAAATCTAAATGGCTAAGTGGTGTCGCAAGTAATCGTAAGTCTTCCCTGTTCTCTACAACTGGTGGGAAGTTGGTAGCTGTACTACAAGCTCTTAGGTATTCATTCAAATCACCTTTCCCCATATACTCAAACAATAAACACATGGGACGTCCAATAGCACACACACCAAGTAGTTTCACAATATTTGGATGTTCAAAGTCAGCCAGTAAACATGCTTCTCTTTCAAAATCCAGCTGCAAGTCATGAGAAGCTTCATCCTTTAACATTTTCACTGCAACAAGTGTAAACTCTTCATCTGGAACCAAACCTGGGGCTTTTGCTTGAAAAACTCTCCCGAAGGCACCCTGCCCCAGGTCTCTAATATAAATAATGTTATTTCTTGGGAATTCTAATTTCTCTAATTTTGGATTGAGCTGTGCTCCAGTTGTGTGATAAGCAAGGTTACTCGGCAGTTTGTCTAAATCAATATCCATATTTTGCATGTTTCTGCGGCTCGACATACTAAATTTAGAGTAATGGCTTTTCAAAAAATAGTGGCACAGTAAAGTCACAGAAGCAATACCTAAGATGCATGCAAGGCCACCAATAGATAAAAATAAAACAAATGTTGGTGTAAAATAGTTCTCCATAACAATATTTGGTCCATCTCTATTGTCAAATTCTTCACTTGAATTGGCACATAAGGGTATGTTACAATGCTGCCATCTTATGTCTGGGTCCATAGTGTAGCACCAAGGTTTGCGCTCCTCTCCTCCTGCATTTCTACAATAATTTGTTGCATTTTGTACTTCTGGGAACACTAATGGCGGTCTAGTATGTTTATGTGGGTACTGTGCTTCCCAAGCTTGACAAGCTAATCCATTTTCTGTAATATTCATAGTTCCTTGGTAATAACGACCATTTCCTTTGATACATGATGTTGTTACCTGACTATAATCCATGTCTGTTATGCCTGCATTATTGCAAGTCACTTCAGTACCCTTTCCGGATAGTCTTGGTAATTTTTCACATTCCGGAAGTCGAAAATGACCTCTCGATTCAAAGAACACTCCTCTTTGTTTTTGTTCTTCAATAACGACCCAATCATTGTAACAAAATTGCATTTTTACAGCCGTACAATCTTCGTAACAAAGAGGTAATCCATGATATCCAGTTCCGTTTTTGTCAATGCACTTAGGAAAGGCATAAGCACATAATAATTTCTCGGCCCTGCTGCGACATGGTTCGGTTAGTGATGAAATCATTTCTTTCCAAAGACTTGTTGTGATTTTTTCATTTTCAAGACCGCCTGTTCGATTATACCAAACGTAACCAGTGGTGTAATTCTTACAAATTTGTCCATTGTATGGACCACAATAAGGATGCACTGATTTGGCAAAAAGAAACACAATTACAACTTTGTAAAATACGGTCATTGTTATAAAATTAGTAGTACTTCGATGTTTCTATTATTAGATCGTTGCATTTTAACTCTAAACTTTGTACAACATGTAAAAAATACCACATAGATTACACAATGGCGGACGCATTATTTATTATTGATTTTAGTTAAATTCTTGAGACAAGTACAGTAATATCAAACAGATAAAGAAACATAGTCACAGATTATTTTAGTAGGATCAGGTAGAACAGGAAGTTGCATATCCAACACCAAGAACTGAAATATTTTTGCACAACGCACGTTTCCACGACAATCCACACCACATCGAATTTAACTTAAATTGAATAAAAGTAAAACTATTCGTTTGTATACATTACTCTGTTAATTCGTATTTATACACATAATTAAGCAATAATTATAATAATTCTATGATTTAAAACTCATGATTCATTTAATCACAGTTATTGTAGGAAAAGTAATAAAAACATTTCTGAGATGAATATTTATCATTTAACATATTCTACTTAAGTTTATGAACGAATTTTGAAGTTAGACGTCTTTATTTGTTATGTTGGTATAGTTAATTTACATGAACGGCTGAGAGGACGTCAAAATATTTAGATAGAAGCATTACCTGTGACTGTGAATGGCGGCGATTGAGAAAGTGAAGGTGGTTGTTCTTGGGGACTCCGGTAATGTGCACTCTTTACATTTGCGTTTTACACATTAAACACGTTACTTTCCCATTTTGTACACCATCACATTAATAAACACATAAGAGGAGGCACCATTTGCTACTTGACAGTGGCCATGACACATCAGGTTAGGCAACATTGAAATTTACGTGTTTACTTTTGGCGGTAATACTAGGAAATACTCAACTACTTAAATTTCGTGTATGTTATTTTATCTTTTATTATTATAATGTTATGTCTGTAATTATCTATATAACACATTTGGTTTTAAAAAGATATAGTATTAACTTTATCTTAAATAAACCTACGATTAAAAATCAGTTCCTGTTCCTTTTTAATTATTTTTTTCAATAACTTACAGTAAAAAGTCATACTTTTTACTTGTAGTTTTGTTTAAATTAAAGTCTTGAAATTATGAATTTGTCATACTAAATAATAAACATTATTGTAGGGGTTGGCAAAACATCATTGACATATTTAATTGCACACAACAAGCCATTGATTTCACCAGGATGGACAGTGGGCTGTTCTGTAGAAGTAAAGTTACACAGATTCAAGGAAGGAACCCAAGCACAAAATACTTTCTTTGTAGAACTTTGGGATGTTGGAGGTTCAAATGGCCATAGGAATACTCGAAATGTTTTCTATCAACCAACACATGGTATGTTTACTTACGAAGTTGATAACATCTATGTAAGATGTAAACAGTGTTATAAAATTTGTTACATAAACTTGCAGGGATAATTTTAGTTCATGATTTAACTAATAGGAAGAGTCAAGTAAATTTACAAAAGTGGCTGACTGAAATATTGAATCAGGACAGCTCTAATCCTACATTCCAGCAGGTTGATGTTGATCCCGAACAGTTTCTTGGTTCAACCCAGGTAAATTATTAAAATAAAATAACTAATCTTGATTCAATTATTTTTTTTACTATTACTGAACTTACATAATATTTTATGTATCAGTTTTCATGTTTTTTATATTTAAAATTTATAGAAAATGTAATTTCTTTCTATTTGCAAAATATTATTGCTTTGTTGAGACCGGATCAAATTTGTTATATGAATCATAGGAGAAGTTGAAAAGAGAGTGTTACCATGTTAGTATTTATTTTAAGATTCCTATATTGGTGATTGGCACAAAGTTTGACTTGGCAGAGGAAAAACAAAGGAAAAATCAATACAGGCGACTGTCCAGTAGCATCGCAGAGCAATGTGGGGCAGATGAAATATTTGTCAATTGCTTTCAAGCAAGGTTAGTTAACTTAAAGTTTTTTTACTCTATTTTGTTTAATTTTTTGAAGTATTAGAATATGTACTTAAATGTTTCAGATCACTGGCACCTGGGACAAGCAACTCAGTGAAATTAACAAGATTTTTTGATAAGGTGAGTATTTAATATTAATATTAAGAAAGTTTCTTAATTTTACTTATGCAATAAATATCTGGCTCTGCTTCTATGGGTGTTTCATTTTAATAAAATAAATTATATCCATTATTTGTTTTTCTAGGTAATTGAACGGCGTTATTATTCTCGAGTGAGTCCGTTCTCGGACAAAAGGCGTATACCGCCTTACATTATGGCGCCCTCTACACCACTCTCCAACAACAGACCTCCGCAATATTTAAGCCCGCGTTTCTACCACATGGATTAATTTAAAAATGTATGCTTATTTATTATAGTCCCGTGAATTGATACCGAAGAGAGGCTTTGTTAAAGTCTCTTGAAAATTAATAAAGACTTGATTTCACGACTAATTTTTTATTGTTATAGCTAATATGTAAACTTACATAGATATTTTACGAATTTTTGACGTAAAAAATGAAAAATATTTTACATTATATATCTTTTATTTGATTAGGAATATCTTGAAAGACATGATTTTACTATATCATACGAAATAATTAAAAAAGTTTTTTTTTAATTCATTTACTCACATAAATGCCAGACATTTCAGTACTACTTTGTCATGTTTGAGTTATTTTAAGGAACGTCTAGAGCGCCCATACACGTACATAGTCGACCTGAAGCGATGCGTCTTGTCCGTCATTAGAGTTCAAGTTCCATGTCGGCAGCCATCCAGATCGTCCATTCCAGAAGTCAGTTAAAGCCTAAGAAATAAATTTAACAAGACTTTACATAGTGATAATCATATAACATGTACAGTTTTTTTTATATATTTTTGGATAATTAACAAAGTAACTTAATTACCGTGGGTGACCTGTTCGACCAAGGCTTGGGAACGGGATTTGATACACCATCAGGGAAGAAGCCGTTGGTACCACCGACCGCCAAGTTTATTATGAGATAGAACTGAAAATATACGATTAAAAATATTAATAAATTAAACGCAACCTTTTTTTACTTTTAGGATAATGAATACTCAACTGTTTAGAATGACATAATAACCATTGCCTTTTTTAACCAATGTACGGTATACCGTAATCGGACAATCACTTTAGACTATTTAAAACATTTCACAACACAGTTGAAAAGTCCATTAATTTACTTTAGATAAGAAATTTTGTTGAAAGTTTAAATTTAAAATCCATGCAAGCGTACCTTTTGGTCGAAAGGCGCCATTTTGGAGCCGTAGCGCCAGGGGTTTTCAACATTTTGTCTATCGAAGCCTCCGAGCTGCCAGAAGCCGCCGCTGTCCGGCGTAACGCGCCCTAGCTCCACATCGTCAATGCTGAACCGTAGGAAGTCTGAAGACGAAAACAAAAATATAGCTCAAGTACGTTGCCAAAAGTTGCCATTTTCACGAAATAATATATCACCAAAATAGTAATATAAGAGGAGATTAATACATACTTATAAACTACTCGTCCATTAAATTAGGAGAATATAATAATAAACACGAAATTAGTCACCTGGGGTCCATTCGAGCTGATAACGATGGAAAGCTCTGTCATATCCCGCACTGTTCCTACGCACCCAATGAGCATGTTCCCAGCCGTTGAGGTTAGGATAAGGGCCGAAGTGGAGAGTTGATCCGGCTTCCTGGGTGCCGATGTGAACGCCGTTACTGAACATGTTGCGGTTCCCCCGAGACTCCACCAGATCGATCTCACCCGACGCAGGCCAAGTACCGTACGAGTTGTAGGCCGGCATTAGCCAAATTGCTAAAAATACAATTCGGTTTTTAACAATTCTTTTCTATTAAAAGTTACTTTGAGATGAGTGCATAGCTTGCTAGCGGTCTATTTGTCAAAACAAAAATTTTAAGTATCAACATATAATATTTAGTTCTCGACTTTTTCAGAAACTGGTAGAAAACCAACCATAAATAGCGCTACTAATCGTTATTTGTCAGAATGGACTTGTTCAGTGTTCCAGAGTCTGTGGTGTAAAATAATAGCTTGTAAGGTGTATAACGTACCGGGCCACAGCCAATCTCCGGCGGGCATCTTGGCGCGCACTTCGACGCGGCCGTAGCGGAAGCTGAATGAATTGACAGTGCGGATGCGCGCGCTCTTGATCGGGTTTAGAATGTTGCTCGGAGTACCCGTGCGCTCGCAACCGAACCATTGGGGATTGGTACATCTTTAAAGAAACATTGCTTTTTGTCAAGAATGCTGCGTGCAATCTTTGCCATTTGAGGTCTCATTTATTTTTAGAAGAGTATTTTTGGTATAGCTTGTAATCTTTCCAACTGACCTGTCTGCCGGTGCACCCCCCTCGATGTTAAGATGGCCGCTGGAGAGGAATGCTTCGCCAAACTGATCAGACGTCAGAGAGGGACGGATGTACAAAAGTCCGTTGTGTACGAATGAGTTGGTGCGATTGTTGTTATAGTATTGGAACTCCCAGTTCTGCCAAAAAAGAGCATAATATGTTATTTTTTTCTACTAGCGTCGTTTTAACTTTTTTTTAATACTTACACCGCCTCCAGCAAGAGTATTTTCATGTTGCCACTTCTCGAGGTCGAATTCGGTGAAGTCGTCAGCGAAAATCATAGCACCGGAGCAGACAGTGACGGGCGCGTGAGAGCCGCTCACTGTCGTCACGCTGGGAGTACATGCTTGCCCGAAGACAGCGAGTCCCAGGATTCCGAGCAGTGCTACCCACATATCGCTGAAAACAAAGTTTTTTGTTAAAAAAAACCCAAGAGCTATGCTATTCGAGCGTGCAGCGTTGCATCCGTATAGCAATATAACGCCCGTGTGGTATCTCTCTAAATGTCTCATTTTGTAATGTGCCGCACATACCGCAGAAAGTAATAATTATATCATTAAGAAGTTTTAATTGTTTAACCTAAAAGCACTTATAATATACGATTCTGCGCTCATAGTTGCTGGAATTAGAATACGATAAAAAAAAACTTTGATTTTTAATAAAAAAAAATGACACGACCGGTTTCTAACTAAAACACGATTACAATGCCTTGCTTTGTATTGAAAACGAATTTATTTTATTGAATAGAAAAAATATTATATTATATAAAAAATTAAGACCAAATTAACTAACCTGACTTTTATAAAATACGTATTTAGCAGTTCCTAGAAGAGAGATGCTTATTTATACTTTTCTCAACTGATTCTAATATAATTTTGTAATAAGTTATCAATATTACTCGATTAAATTGATTTGCAAAGATAATACTGTTTTAAGATAACGTAGCGGTAATTTTGATATTAATTACTTTTTACGTTGATTATCTTTTAGATAATAAAACATTTTTAAGTGTACAAACATAAAAAATGAATTTAAGTTAGCTGTTGTTACTATGACAGGAAATTATGGAATATAATAATTGTGTGTATAAGACCTTGACTGTTGCATGTGACTCGCATTTAGTGTATTTACCTAGTATAATTATAAGGACTGTGAAAGATAAACACTAAAGTAACTAAACCCCAATAGTCGGCTTCATTTTCCTTGAGATAGTCCCCGTAACTCGTGAGAAAATATTAAAACGAAAAAAAATCCTATCGCTCTAGCCCCTTGATTCCACCAATATAGTCTTCATGGTTTTATTAAAAAAGATACTTAGTAGGTATATGACAACGCTTAAAAAATCTAGCTTGTATTGATGTTCAATTCAATACTACAAACATAATGCAAACAATTGACTACAAAGGTCAGTGGTCAAGGTCGTCTTAAAAAGGAAAACGTTTTGCGTATTCGTGACATAAATTGTTCAAAGATATCATTCCTCTGTATTTTTCACGCCTCTACCGATAATTTTATGATTGCTTAATACTTCTACAATTGTAATTTTGTACACTTTAGACGACTTTAAACACAAGAGAACAGTCGGCAAGTAAAAAAGACGAAGAAAAGTATGGTAGACTAAATAAAATAACCTCTACGAAACATGTTGCACAATCACTCAAAAAACAATAATTTTAATTGTCTCCTCAGTAGAAAGTCACTTCATAAAATCGTACTAATATTATAAATTATTAATATTTCACAAATATTCAAAATAACTTATGTATGTCAGTTTAAACTTAAAACAAACTTACTCGTTAGCACGCTTCCGATTGATTACTTATGTTATTGTATTGAAAATAGCGAATCATATTCAGATATAATAAGACTTTGACCGGGACTTTTTTGTAACATGACGTTGGTTTCCAATCACACTGGAGTTGATAAGTTAAAACGGTAATTTTATTTGCACTGTTTATTTTTCTTCTGTTAAAAATCAGTGGAGAAGTCAAGTACAACAGTGTACTGATATGCCATACTATTTAATTAGGTATTATTATCACATATGCGTAGTAAATACCGACGTTTTGCTTAGTGCCACACCAAGAGGAAACCTTCCGAACTATTCTTAGGTAAGTAACCTTGGTCTCCCTTGATACCATTCTGTTTGTGTGATTAGGTATTGCTCGCGACTTCGTCCACGTGGAATTAAAACATATTCAAAAATATAGCCTATGTTACTCACAGATAATGGTGAAAGATTTTTTTTTAAATCGGCCCAGTAGTTTTCGAGTTATAGATAAACGAAATTATTTACATCTTTATATATATAAGAAAGTCGTGTTAGTTACACTATTTAGAACTGAAGAACGGCCCTACCGATATGGCTGAAAATTGGTGAGGAGGTAGCTTAGAGCCAGGAGATGGACATAGGATACTATTTATTCCGTTCGACAGCGATGGATGGATGGATGGATGTTTGTTAGAGTTTGTATCCTAAACGGGTAAACGGATTTCGCTGAAATTTGGTAAAGACGGGGGGGATAGTCTGGAAGAATACATAGGCTATATGTTTATTAATTCCACGCGGACGAAGTCGCGGACGAAAGCTAGTTTTACTATAATCTGGAGTCGCAATAGAGCACCTACTTATGCACATTTCTTATTGGTTGTAAATAATTGGAACGTATATAGTTTAAAAATAATAAATTGATTAATATCTGACTTTGAATCTAAATGTCAGTCCATAATAACATGTTATCATATTTGGTGGTTTTTTGGAAAATAAATTTTATGCGACCTATATTAAGAAAAGTTTAAAAATGCGCTGAAAAAATATCTTTATAACAAATTCAAAGTTTTGCTATGGGGAAATGGTAATGCATGCCGGAATTCCTAAAAAGTGTTTTACATTTGAAGCTATTATAAGGTTTCTTTATTTAATTTATTTACCAAGGAACAATTAAAATCATATGTATATTTATTTTCAGATTGAAAACAAAGTGTTGTTTTTAATAAACCGGATTTTGCCTAGACCAACATCTTTGGCATTAATAAAAAAATCGTATAAGTGCATCAGCTTTAATACAGGATTAATACCTTCCCCATGCAAAACAACATGCACCAACAATTCTTATTTAGGCCAACAAAAGTTTCCATTAAATTTCTCCCAGTTGGAACCTAACAGGAACCACAAACCGAATCTGCTACAACAGTCGAAATTCTCACTGGACTTACTTAAAGCCTTGCCAAAAACCTTCACCGTCGCTAAAAAAGATCCAAATAGGAGAAAAAAACGGGTCCCTAAGTTGATATTACTGCAAAATCCCTTTAGATGGCTAATGACAAAAATCGATTTTAGTGTGTTGAGAAGTGTATGGGATCCATCATTTACTGAAAAGGAATTTAAATTTGGTACTAAACAGGTATGTGTTTCAAGTGTTCTTTCTTTTGTCTATTGTTTAGTATTTACGGCATCACCCTTAGGTGACATTCGTAAAATGTTTAGGCAATATCGCGAGTAACACAAGTAATAAGTGACGGCAAGTACGAGGAGCTGAACGGTCTTCTTACGAAGCCTGCCCGTTTAAGTCTGCTCAGGGAACTGGAGCGGAACTGGAACAATCGGCACCGCGCACTGTTAGCACTTAAACAGGAAGACATACAGATATCTTCGCCGAGGAAAGTGTACTTCATACGGATTGCCGGTACTTACACATGAATTAAATGTTCATATTTATTAAATAGATTTAGATAAATCACATTCAATCCAAAAAGTTACTCATTTTTTATTATAATCATGATAGTTATCAATTTTTAACTTATTCTTTTCACTTTTCATTTACACGTTCCGTTTATCAAAGTTTTTAGCCAAAGTGCAGATTGGTAGCTGCCCATAGAAGCTATTTTATCTGGGTTAATATTTTCTTGGTTCCAGACAAAAAGTTCTGCGACGTTGATATGTCTTTTCTGGCCCTCAAATGGACACCGATAAACGCCGTTGACTCGTTGATATTTACTGAGATTTTCGCGAGATTTCATCGCGAATATACACCGAACTGCATTCCAGAGTGGACCATAGCTTACTTTAAAATAACACGTTTCGAAGTTCTGCGACGATAGATATTGAATTCAAAGTAACAATAAATTGAACCATTTTTTATTAACAATACCATATTGAGTTCGCAACAATAACATTTAAAGTGTAACGTAATACAAACGTGTAAAAGATACAAAAATAATTATATGAACACAGATATCTGGCGATAAATTATATGTCTAGTAAAAGTTTGTACGGATCTTCGAGGTATTGTTTCAAGGCGTTTGAAAATCGCGCCATCGTAACTCCGTCCACCACTCGGTGGTCCGCCGACCAACTCACGGTCAGTATGTGAGATTTAGTCACTTCGCCCTCGGAATTAAATCTGGGTAATACCTGCAAAAAGGGTACGATTGAGTAAATAAATGTGAGTAATAACTATAATAACAAAAATATGCAATTGAAGATCTTAATTAATTCTAGAAAAATCTATTAATTGATATTGTATATTCATCTAAAATTAGTTAGGTAGTATCTTTAAAACCGTTCTCAAAATATAAAAATAACATCTTAGGTACTACTAGTAAAAATAAAAAATTGCAATAAAACGTAGCGAAAATACTTGCATTTTCAAATAATAAAATTAAATGTAATTTTGGTACCTGTATTTTTCCGAGGGCGCCAATGGAAACCTGCGGTGGGACGATCACTGGCTTTGCATAAGTGCCTCCGACCTATAAAAAAATATTTGAAATTTATATTGAAATTAAACATGTTACCTCATGGATTTAATTGTAATAAAAGTAATAAATATACGCAATACTTGTTTTACTCACAATGCCAATATTTGATAATGTGAAAGTTCCTCCTGATAAATCATTTAATCCAAGTTGACCTTTTGTACCTTTTTCTTGTAAAATATTTAGTTCTCTTGCAATATCAAGAATGGTTTTATGTTGAACGTTCTGAAATTATAGTAAATATTGATGTAAAGAAAATAATTTGATCGTAAAGAGGTACGCATTGTTAAATTGGGAGTTTTTTTAAGTTATGCTTACTTTGATAACTGGTACTACTAAACCATTAGGCGTATCCATTGCTATACCAATGTTATGATTAGCTTTGTAAGTGAGATTTTCACAAGCGGCGTCTAAGCTGCTATTTAAAACTGGATAAGCAGTCAGAGCTAACGATGACGCTTTAATAATAATGGGCATATAGGTGAGCTTCACTCCTCTCTCCTGAGCTATGACTTTCAAACTTTCTCTCGATTCTACCAATTTTGTAACATCGTATTCATCACTGAGTCCGAAATGAGGTATTTTCTGTAATGGTTTTAAAATTGTCATATGTAATAAATTACAATTGCTTACAATAAAAAAAAAACATTTTAAGCAAAATTATTTTCAGCCTTACCATTGCTTCTGTCATGGATTTAACCATGGCTTTTGTGAATCCGGTTATTGGTACTGTTTTATCTTCTAGGATTTCTTCAATTTTAACACTACCAATAGATATAGGCATTGGTTTTGCTTCCACGGAAAGGACGCTGGGAATTTCATTAGACTTATCAGCTGATATATTAAGATGTGCTAAAACATCCTCTTTGAGTATTCTCCCGTTTCTTCCACTTGGATTGACCGTACCTAAATCTACCTGGAAACAGATATAGAGGTCATTTTCATTAATTCATTTAACTTTACATTAAACAAAGGAACCTTTTGTTACTTTAAATTGAGCTGCAATTCTTCTCACAGCCGGTGTAGTGAGTACTTTGACTTTCTGTGTTGTTTGACTTTGTATTTTAGAGATTTCGACCTCTGTATCCGTGTCTGAATCCGAAGATGATTCTGAAAATTGCATTACAAAAATGTAATCAATAACGTTTTGATGACCATTACCATATAACTGATTCTTAAATCTTTTAAAATGTGTAAGTTTTCTTGGTCTTGTGAATATTTCGCACAAACTGCTATAATGAATCGGGTGCCCAAGAATATGATTGGACGAATTACGATTCATTAATTTTATTAAAAATATACTTATTTTGAATAAAACTTTTTCAAAAGTACAATGTTTTAATAGTTACCGTCATCAGCTGTAGAATCGAGATCAATATCAACAAGAGGTTGTCCGACGAGTGCCGTCTGATCAACTTCGTGGTATATTTTGGCGATGACACCGTCGTACCGACTGGTGATCGTCACCGCTGCTTTGTCGCTCTGCACTTCGCAAATGTTGTCAAACTGTTGTACTTTGTCACCAACTTTGATGAACCTGAGAATAAATACAGAGGGTCTATCATCAATGCGTGACAGTAGCGAGAACGTATTTGTAACTTCATCGATATTTGTATAAGATTTTGGTCAACCTAGACCTTTTTCCACAAAAACACGCTACGAAAACATTCTCACAAATATTTGTGATAATAATTTTCATGTTACCCAAAGAAAGTAATTTGAAATTATAATTTTCATCACATAGTTGAGATATTTTCAAACAAATTACCTAACAACAAACAAAACGTTATCGCTAATTATTTGCAGGGGTCGTGATAGATAAAACGGACGAAAGTGATAAGAAATTGATTAAGTTACACTACATATTTGTATCTTAGACTACGTAATGACAGAATATAGAATTTAATTTACTTTATACTGATTATCAAAACTGTTTAATATGTAAGATCTATTCAAGTTCATTAGTATGTTAACTGTGTTTTAAATGTAAAGTTTTTTTTGTATATTTATTACTACAATGAACTCTTTGAGTGGTTACTTTTTTGGTTCATGTACATTATACATGGTATAAATTGATTCCGTTTACATAGAAAGTTTTAATAGATCTTATATAAATTATCTTACAATTTAAATTGATATTGAATGTAGTTATTACCATTCTTTGATAACCACTTCTCGTATGCCTTCCCCGATGTCTGATAATTTGAATGCAACGGTTTTATTAAGAACCTTTGTCGTGTGGAAATATCTATGATTTATTTTGTTATCTTCAATAGAATGCAGATGTATGGCTCCGCAATAGCGTATCACGTGAGGCCTTTTCTGTAATAAGAAAAAAGAAACGTGTAAAAAATTATAGGTTAGAGATAAAATATGCAAACTTGTAAACGTCCCCTAATCTTTTGGATAACAATCAAGACTGATGGTAATTCTATATGAATTTTATTTTGAATTGTTTCAATTAATTTTCAATCGAATATGTTAAGATTTATCTTGTAATTTCAATTAATTTGTACACCTTTTGAAATTTGGAAGTAGTGCATATTGAATTAATTAAATAGGAAATTTTATTTCTTTACTGAATTAACAAAGGAGTAATGTTTTAATGAAAAAGATTAAAATTTAGCTTTTTAGACTTTATTGAAAAATGTGAATTTCATGTTTTGTATGAAAGTTACAAGAGATTGTCGCCCTCGACTATTTCAATCTTTCTTTTTACATGAAAAATAAATGAAAGGCGATTTTTTTTTGTTTTTATTCTATAAACACTATTTGAAAAAAAAATGTAGAAAATATGTTGGTGTAAAAAAATAATAATTAAAGCTTCTCAAACTTTAAAAAAAAATATTTTAAGAATTTTTTTCAATAGTTTTTCTTTATTTTGTTCTCGTGTGAATTATACCAAAAAATGGGATAACGGTACAAAAGCCTAATTATTAGACTTGATATAGAAAAAAATGACCACTGTAAACACATTATTTTGGACGTACGGTCAAATTTTAGTCAGAAATCTGTTTTTTTTTTAAGTTGAAAGAGATTGTTATTGAGGTCCTTTAACGCCACAAAGCGTGTATTTATGAAAATAAACTCCGAGATCAATCTTCGATCAATATCTATATCTATACTAATATTATAAAGAGGAAAGATTTGTATTTTTGTATGTATTGAAATAACTCA
>LD688955.1:4785424-4796851 GCA_003118335.3 Papilio memnon | reverse complement strand
AGTGGTATTATTATTTCTAAAAAACTTTGCGTTCTATGTTTTATGTTCACAAAAATATATATTACTTATTGGTTTTGTAAAAACGATTTATAGTTTTAAACACGGTAATAATAAAACACTTACACTTTGCACAAACAGACACAGTTTTCTACATTTGTTCACGTTTTTTAAATTAACAAATAACTTTCTCATCACAAAAGCCATGGCGTAAAACTTAAGGTAATAGAATAGATATAAAATTAATATTGTTCAACACGTCTCATGACGCGGCCATTCCAGTTCGCCCGCTCGCCGGGCACTGCCGCTATCGCCTCCAAAATTATCAACGCCTTTGGCATTGATTAACATATTAAACAATTATAAAGTTATATATTTCAACGTCTTCAACCGTCACTTGTGTTACAAATCGAGGTCAGCGCTCAACTGAATGACAAGGTATAGAAAATTTTCTGATCATTGTGCAAATAATTAAGGTCTTAGACTTTTAGATAGACACAAATGATAAAGTTTCTTAACCTGATGATAAGTGGTAGGTATTAGAAGTTATTAAGAATATTAGAAACTAACACATAAAGTAAATAGTTGATGTATGTTTGAGATATTATCTTATCTAGGCAGTTAAAGGTTATGTTAATTTTATCTGATTGCGCAAAGCTTGTGTTTACTTACGTATACTCGACGTCTCAGAGGTTACTGTCCTGTACTAAAATAATGAAATATTGTATGTTCTTACCTAATTCGTTTGCAGGTTTTAAATAAGGTTGTTCAAAATTATTGAAAAATCAAGAAGTTACATTGCCTTTTAAGCCAATTCCATTAAATAAAGGATTGTAGGTGAAAAGTTAAAATCCAATTATCACTTTTGATGAGTTGGACATAGTTCTTAATAATTTAATCAGCGGTAAGGTTTTTTTCAAATTGTTTATGCGGGGATCATAAAAAATACATTAATAAGCAATTGTTTTTATTAAAGACATAATAAACATGTTAATAAAGTGAATAAATACAATAATGTATAATCGATAACGGTAATGTTATGTACGACAAAACGCTGGGCAACCCATGAGACTGCGGTGTTACCAGATCTCGAGTAAGTACGAGACATACACGACTCCTATACTTGCACTAGCAGCTAGTGTTTATCACAGAGATGTTCTGTTCACTTCAATTACAAAGTCCTTTTCATACTGCTGTTTTCGTGAAGATAAGATAGAAGGCAGATTTGTGCTCCATTACTTAATTATAACGTACATTTATTTTACAATAGTTGTGTTCCGAAATGAAAAGAACCAATGTAAATTCGTGACACTGGATGGATGTTTTTAAAAAAATGTTTTTAGCAATCATATATAGTCTATGGTGTTCTATTAGTCGTTTATGGGATGGAATCATGAAGTACATGTATTCAAAAACACGGCTAAATACCTATTCAAAATAACACATTGTTATACACTAATCATCATCAACTTGCCCTTGTTCCTACGAAGAGTCGGCACAGTATATGCTGGTCTTCCATACATTTCTATCAGCTGTCATATCTGAACTGACATTGTTATACACTAAAGAAACAAAAAATACATAAGTCGCAATACATCACTATTGCTATGCGTTTCACAAAAGGCAAATTTATTGTGAATCACATAGCTCGAGTCCGTAACATATATCTAATATAAACAATACAGCTTTACATGTGGTTTCACTTATTAAAATAATTTGAGTTAAGAAAACAATAGTAGTTATAAATCTTGATATTTTATACCATTTAGTAAACATAATTGCGAGAAACAGTTACATATTTTTAACGGCATTACATTTTATATTTTTACTAGGTTATTTACGTTTAAGTGCGAGTGTTGCTCAAACGAATTCATCAATTATTATGTACATAATTAAAGCATACAATTTGAAATTAGAATTAAAATAAAAATTAAAAATAATAATATATCCACGTAGGAGTATAAGTAAATTCTTATTATAATGTCAAATAATTTATCATTTACAAAATCTAGCATACAAATATGTTGCAGTTATTCATACATCGAAGAGTGTCAAAGTTGCTGTTTAACAAATTCCATTAGTATAATAAATAATGGTAATGTATATTAATAATAAATTACTTAGATTATTTTATTAAAGTGATTGGAAGAATATGATGTTAACAAATCACAACACGTCGTAGATTTTATAAAAGAGTTAACTTATAATAAGGAAGACAAGTTTAAAATAACGCTATCTGAAAACTAAGTTACTGTAACACGTTACAACGACGCCAAAGCAAAACAATCTGTATACGAAGAAATTGAAATTTTCAACACCATTATGTACTGTAACGTCTTATTGTATTTCAAATTAACATTATTTATTATAAAATACGTTTGAAGAACAAAGTGAGTTTATTAGCAAATAGCGGTGATAACTTTAGAGGTTATATCTACTTATACTTGAAGGTATTTTGTTCATTTTTATTAAAACAGTGTAGTATTCCACTGACTGTTGTCACATGTTTAAAAAACCCTAAAACAATAACCGGGAAAAAAGAACTTCAATTTGATTCGTTCCACATGTCTCTATATTTTCTAGTAAATGATAAAAGTTCTTTGATACAGTCCTCTTTCTCGTATGTTATGTCGTTACTTATCCAGATCTTATAAAACCATATATGACAAAAATACACGATTCGAAAAGCTTTCAAATATATGTTTACACAAACCTAGCGCGTCTAACGCTTAGACTTTGTTCGTAAAATTTGATAATTAAAAATGTAGATAATGTTTTTTATCTTAACAATTTATATTTCAAATCTAGGTGTTAAGTTATCAAAATTTCACTAGCCTTTTCCAATGTTTATAAATACCATAAGAGCAAGGCATAAACTTTTATATATTCAAAAATCTGTTTAAGAGATGTACCACTCCAGCCTTATGCAATCGATAAATCGTAAAAAGTTTACAAATTGTTATCGTGTTGTAAATTTTATCACAACATCGCATTCTTCATTCGCAATATAAATAAAATGTACGTTAATAAAATTGTGCCATTATTAATTAATGTATTCGGAGATGATGTTGAGAATCGCATTATCATAAAACGATGAGGAACGATACGTATTGTGCGAATGATAAAAACGTAGACAAATGTTGAAAAGAATATCAAACGTAGTTAACATGAGTTGAGTTTTAAAAAAGAGCTTGGGTGGTTATCTACTCCATGTATGTACTCTGTAAGTGAATTGAGTATCGTAAGTCGTAATGAGTGTTCGCAAGGCTAACATTAATACGGACACTATTTGTCCGTCTAGTCTGACACGATACAGTTATAAAGCGACGACAACAACAACTAAACACCGACGTGAATTATATTTATTATTTCATAGTTGTGATGACGTCTAAATATAATTCCTAATCACCATCAAGTTACACGATGACTTTAAGTTAGATACTAGAAGCGGAGATTGTATGAATTGTTTATTGCATCCAATTCGTTTGTGTGTGTTAGTTTGAATGTGCGTTTATGAATCTTAATTAAAATCGTGCCTCGGTAAATAGTTTCACATCAACTTAAATATGATATTAAAATCTGTACAACCATTACTGATTTCATTAAAAATTATTCAGTAGTACTTATGAATTTGTAATCACGTTGAACTTTTTCTCTAGTTACAATTCATATTTGGTCAACTATAAATCCATAAGACATAACTTTCGTTGTAATTGTAATGTATTGCTCATGTAAAATGTTTATGATTAAAAAATAATCGATAAGTTTATAAGTGAAATTAAATAACAAAAGAAAGTCAATATTCTTCTGTAATTATATTTAGGCCACAACTGTATTTATACAAGGCGGAATGAAATAGAAAAAATATTTCAGATCGCCCGGTGCTAATACATCGTGTATCATACATGTTATTGAAGCATTGATTATGACTATGTAACAAAGTTACTATACAACACTTATTAATGACTGTAATTATAAATTAAGTGACCGCCTGTATTACGAGTTTAGAATAAGGAACACGAAAATATATATAATTTTTATGATCAACGTACTGAATATGATTTTTTTGCAGTAACTTTTAAGATATTATCACGAGTTTAACACATTTAATATTTAATTAATATACAAGTACTAACTAATAAACAATAACATTATAACATTACAATATTTTAGAATCTCGTATTTGATACACAAATACCAAGGAAATTAAATGACGATCGCGTACATCTAGTCGTGTTCATAGTTAGTTCTCTCTCGATCGCTCGTATCGATAACGCTCAGTTCTATCGATCCGATCGTTATTTTATATAGAGCTATTACAACGCTTGAGCGGTTTTATTTTCAAATGCAACATACGATACAAAATACATTTTATTCTAGCTATGTAAATCTACTTCTCACATAATAATTACATTTTACATAATTAAGTATGTCATTCTGAAAATTCAACAAATTTAGCAGTCTGTATCACTTCACACCGACGACGTGTCTCTGTCACTTGCGATGAAACGTCCCACTCCCGAATATTCGGCACTTTTCGAGCGAACATAAGCTACATATTACACGTGTATACTGTTCTATTAGGAAGCTCTTTTTTAAACAGGCAATATAAAATTATTATTTTCTTATAGCGTTTACTTTTCACTAGTATGTTAGTATTTTCGCTTATCGGTTCGTTTTATTGTAAATAGAAATGTATGCGTTTAAAAGTCTGTCATGTGTGGCGGTGTGGTTCGCTCGAATGTGGGCAGATGTCAGGGGGACAGTATGGATGTGGGCGTGTCGGCGTGGGACATGTGCGCATTGTAGGGGGCGTGCGTGGCCTGCGGGGCGGCAACGAGCGGCACCAGCTCGGGCTGGAGCCGCGGCCCGCGTCACACAGCCGGCTCCACCGCGCTCGGCGTCTCCGCGAACTTAACCTCGCGACGGCGGCTCGCGGCCGGCTGCAGGCTGGCCGGGGGCGGCTGCAGGCTCGCCGATGACGCCTGCGCAACTAGCCGCGGGGGTAACACGGCGCGCCCGAACGGCGACTGTCGCAGGAACTGGCGCGCCACCACCGGCTGCCAATACGAGCTCCCTGAAATATTGAAACATTTATAACCGTTGCAGGTATGATTTGCTTTCGTAATATTTATATATTAAGATTGTTAACACAGGCCGATAAAGAAGTGGTATAGTACCTTTGGGCGCGGCGGTCCTCGATCGCCATGCGAGGCTGCGCAAGCGGCCGCGCGCGCCCTCGTGAACCGCGTCTACGCTGGCGGAGCGTGTTAGGTGCGCGGGCACGCCCTCGCTCTCCCCCGCGCCAGCTATGCCCAGGCCCTCGCTCACCGAGTACAACTTGTGGGTAATGTCTTTCCCTGTAATACAAAATAATAACAACATTTTAGATACACTTCAATACAATTTGTGCTCAGCAACTGTGTATATGATTGTGTGCACATTAGAACCTCATTATTCGATTCAATGAGTACACTTTTGGATTCACATCAGTGCGCTGGGTAACCATTCGCTTTGAAGTGTATTATGTGTATATGATTCGTTTCTGTGTAAAAAAATTGGGTTCGTCTGTAAATATATGGCTGCTGTCGAGATTGTTGTACATAACATACCTATGAGGCAGTCGAGCACGACTTTAAGTGCCGGGCGATGTCGCAGCACGCGCTCGAGGCGCATGCGCGGCCAGCACACGCACGTGCACACCTCCTCTGCCACCACGCTCACCTGCACCGCGCACACACACATCAAACATTATCCTCTCTATGGAAGACAATCGACCGTTTACCGTTCTTACCTAAACTACATGTTATATTTTGAACCAATATCTGTCGAACGAACGCGATTTGAGTACCTAAATCGTTTTTGGAAAACAAGAAATGACCTTGCTCATATTACTATTAATCACTTAAATTACAACTAAGCAAGCAATAACTGTCCAGTGTTAGTCTAAAATTATAGAAATTTGATGTTAGTATTGTCTTTGAAGGATATATTATACTTTAAGCTGCGTGTACGAATACGTATCACGAGGTTAGTCCTAAATTGGGGAATTACGAATTAATTACGTTCTTGGGTCTCGCATTAGTGGTCTGTACGATTCAAATCTGCGTTCCCTTGAAATGTTATCATTTTCTTACTATACTGTGCACGATTGTATTATATAATAACATTTGTATTTTTTTTGCTTGGAAAATTACTACTCTCAATTGCAGAACAGTACCTTGTCTCGTATTAATATCATAGAGTGAAATTTTAATGAACCCTGCAAAACCGAAATTTTATGAAAATTGCGAACAACAGCAAGTATTATAATTGGAAATACAAAACAGTTTATCTTGAAATCTGACTAAAACAGTTTCACATCTAAATAATTCATTTAAAACTGAATAAATGTTATTGTAATTATTTCGGTAGATAAATCCTCGGTTGGGGGTCTAATCTATTATTCATGGGTTGAGTCGGAATTATTCAACCTGAGTGGATGCGGAATTACAATGAGCTGTTACTACGTCTGTTACTAACAAATGACTTTTGTACCTATTGTTTCTTAGCTGTGAAAAGGTTAATGTTTGAACATTCCTGTCACTTCAACAACCGACGTTGATTAAAGGGCAATCAGAAATAAACTGTATTCTTGCTGAAGGTCTTAAAACTTTGTATACATACATGTAGAGCTACAACAATGACGTTGATAAGATTTACATGCAAAAGTAGTTTCCTGTTTCCAACCTTATCCGCGATTGTGTTCACATGCAAGCGTCGCCACAAATCTGATACTAAACTTGAAGGTTAGATTGCGGTTGACCCTATTAATGTTCGGCTAATACGTGTTTCGATTTTAGCATTGAGCTACGATAAAACAATTTTAAACAAGGTTTTGTTTATATTAATACATTGAGTAATTAAATATGACAATTAATGCAATAATTTAATACATTGCCAGCATCGTGTAACATAATGTCTTCAATTAAATAACTACAACCACTCACATAATCATATTGTTATTTATTATTTGGTATTTCTTCTTAAAATTACGTTTGACAATTTTTCCAGGTAGTTACGTTTTATTATAAGTGTGGACAAATTACCTACGCGTCGTTGGAATTTATAAAATTAATGGATATATTACCTGGAAGACATCGTCTGATTGTTCCCGGTTGGCTTCCCACTCCGGCGAGTCCACGAACTGATATGGCTGTATGTAGTGCAAATGCGTCTCATCACAGCTCACTCGCATTCTGTATACCAGCACAGATAAATTAAATTAACGTCACTAATTTTTTCTATATGCTGCCAGATAAAAGATACAATTATTATAGAAGCGATCCTCACGATAAGACGTACATATTATTATACTATGCCTACATACTCGAAAACCAAATAGAAAAACCGCCGAACCGAATTAAATTTCATTTTCGTTCTCTGTCCATTTTTCCAAATATTTTATTTTTATTATCCATATGAATGAATTAAATACATTGTGGTTTTAAGTTTAATATAGATAATAGCATTCCGAGAATCTCCCCAGAGATGGCGGCGGACACACCTATCGCCGAGGCAGACGACGTTAATGTGCAATGTGCATATGCTAAATTAGTTCGTATACACTCAGTCTATAAGCTAAAGTGTTCACAAAAGTAACATCTACTTTTAGAGTAGTTGTACATATGTGCAAATATTTTGCATAATATCGATAAATTCATAGATCTGTCCACCGGCTGAACTGCGGCTACGTTAACATTAATACTTAGTGACGAGAACTAAAATACCTACTAGTTTCCAAATAATTTTATACTGGGAATTTTGGTATATATGTTGTACGTCAGCCTTGAACATAAGGCATGTGTGTTGCTAGCTCACTGTACCGTACCGCCTGCACTCGTTTCTGGTACAAATTAACGTAATTATTTGCGGCCGTAGCGCCCTGCATAAGACGCTTTTGTATGCGATTTTAAAGTAATTAAGTATTTCGCTTTAAATTATTTTCCCGAGCCCGAGTGCCGCCTACTCCAGTTTAATGTGCATTTAATTAATAAAAACACCACTCTTCGATTGTACTTCAGAATGTGTCGTGAAAATATTTGATTAAAATATCAACACTCGATAGTTTTATATGTATTTCAGATTCAGAGAGTTTAATATCGTAATGTGTTCCAAAGTAATTACTTACGTGTTGTGTATTTCATTTATTATGTCAAAAAGCATTACATATTACAGTATTCCCAAACGACTTGTAAGGGAATTGAAAACTAGACGCTTGCATTACTGGCATTGGCAAGCCCCTCAAGTAATATATGAGTATAAAATGTACAGACGGACTCGTCCCCTCCATAGAGACCGTTTTCATACTGACCGCTGCTCTATTTGCGAAACATCTTCATGTACGAGTAGATAGCTTTTAAATGATTAAACACCCGATAAGTGTGAGTAAACATTTTGTTATCTTTTTTTCTTTAATTAAAATGGAACACATATCATAGTATCTATATTAAACTCTCTATCTAATTAATTTATTACAAAGATAAAAAAATATGGTAAACCTCTTTTTTTTAATTTCGAAGTAAACATTTTTTTACAACATGAACCTACCTAAGAAAGATGAAGTACTCAATAGGGGTATCAATATCAAAGCCACCCATTTATCAGGAACGCATTAACAGGAGGTCCGTGGTCTCTGTCTACACCTCTACATTACGGGCGTAAATTATGTCGTTACAATGAATCTATGTGAAGGTTTATATTCGCTATAAGAAATTGCTTTTCCACTCTGTCATTATTATCCAACACGGAAGATGTTTTCGAAGTTACGTGATTCCACGTGAATAAGTTTAAGGTAGAGGGGGAGACTGCTGCGTATCAAGTCACGTGTCGCGTGTTGCGAGTGAACTTACATGTGGAGATACAAAACAGGATATGTTTGTTATGGTTTTGAAACTTTGTTGATTTTTCCGTATATGCTTAAATATATAATAAAAATTATGTAACTATAACACGCCGTTTAAAACAATTTTTAATAGAGTTGATTATTTGTATGTAAGAAATATGTCTCCTATGCTGTACCTTTACCATTTTGTCCAATTTTTGGCCTTGGAAAATATTAGTAATTTTCTTATCTATAAGGCACATGGTTACAGATGTCTGTAGATAGTGCTTGAAACATAAGTTAGGGTTAGGGTAAGGGCCATTTGTATATTTATTTTAATGTAACAAATACATTTAAATGTACATACTTTCCCTTTAGGAGTATTGAAAGCCTTTCATCGGCGGGCGTGACGTCCTCAATCGCGTAGGCCTCGCCTGCCTCGAGCCGCACGAGCCTCGCCTCGCGCGTCAATTCCTGGAAGTGTTTCTTATTCACCTTCAGTGGTTTGAACAGCTTCAGGTACAGGTCCGTCAATTCCAGCGATAGCGCCGGTGGAAGAAATCTGCAACAGTGTCATAATGAGTCCCTTTAAGCGAGGCGAGATTGAACTGTGGAGAAGAGTATCCATGACATGATTGGACAGTGTCTAATATTGACGACAGAGATGTCGTTTACCTTATAATTAAGAAAACCGAGTGCATCGAGTTTACAAGGAGCACGGCGAGACTCCAGGCTAGAATGTCCGGCGCGCAGACTTCGGCGCCCGCCCACATGGCCATCAGCACCGCACCCGCCGCCGCCAGCGCGCGCAGCACTAGGATGCTTTGTTTGAAGTGCTTGGGCACGAAGAATGCCAGCGCGAAGCACAGGTTCGCCGCCTGTATATAACGATGAACTTTACAAAAGAAACATTTTAGAAATCCTTTTTTTTATGTTATGAATCTGACCTGAAAAAGGTCCTGCTGTGCGCTGGTCCACTTGGCACAGAACCAGTGGTCGTCGTGATCGTCGGCGGCGGCGTTCAGCAGCTCGAAGTCGGTATCGTTGGGGCGCGTCGCGTTGTAGGCCAGCGTGGCGTTGAACCAGGGTGCGGCGGACGCCGGCGCGGGCGCGGCGGCCATGCTGCGCTTGCGCCCCGCCCGCGCTCGGCCGCCGGCCCCCCCGCGCTCCTCGCGCAGGCTCGCGCGCTTCTCACCCGCCCACAGGAGACGATTCAGCTGGGCTCTGGCCTTCACTATTACCAGCTCCATCCCCACGCACTGCGACCGACTGCCGCACCAGTTGCCTCAACTTCCTACCTACATAACAATACGGCTTTAGAGTTTATTATCCGAAGATATTGGTTAAACAATGTCAGCGCAGCCCAAAGTATGAGTAAAAGCAAACTCACAGTAGGTAGCCTAACTAAATGGGGAATAACCTCTCATTGGTACGAGATTGAACTTCGGTAAAATGTGCTTTGTTGCAATAATACATATTTTAAACACTAAATAAATGAAGTAGATTTTGAATTTAGCTAAGAGACATTGAAAGCACTGCTGACGATTAGAGCTTTGTTTTGCTAAGTCATTAATTTTCATCGCATTAGTTGCAGTAAAATCTCTGACGATTGCTTTTATCTCTATCGTGAACAAGATATTTAACGGGAACAGTTTTTCCAATCCTTATTTTACTTCGTATAATGTAATTTTATTGGCAATTTATTTTATCCTATTATTGTCCAATTAAAATAGCGGTGTTGAGTTTCATTAAAATAAAAAAAAGGTCTACAATCGTTTCAGTATGACCTTAGTCAGTAATCGGATTAGCCTTGAAGTTCAATAGCTGGCAGTTTGACTTAGCCTTTGCCGTCTTAATTCTAAAAATATAAAATCACCGTCAATGAAAAAATATAACATTCTAGTTGTTTTATAGATATTTCTCAGAAGTGTTACAAAATTACATTTACGATCCTTAATTGTAGACACATAAAAAGAAGGGGGACATTGAAGGAGCAGAGAATTTAATTTACTATTTATTGTACCCGTAACATTCTTCGTATTCTACTAGCAATTGATACGAAATTGTGTTGCATATAAACATAGTATTAACCTATACATGTACATTGATATTGAATGAAGAGTATTTAGGTCACAGTATTGGTCCCCTCACTATTAACATTTTGAACGCGTAGCTCCATAGCAACGTTGCTAGGACGCTCCTCCGCTACGAATATTATTTAAGCACCGCACGCTTCTTTAATATTACTTTCACAAGAACCCTAAACTTTGTCCCGATTTTTTTATTGCTTTATTATGCATATTTACATATTGCATTTAAATTATACAAATCAATCCTAAAATATACGTATTTTTAATAATGTTCTTTGTAACTTAGTCTTATAGTGTGTATTTTTCTTTAAAAGATAACTATTATTTTACCAAATGTAAATCTCAATAATGCAAATACAAATCCATTTTCATGATTCACTAAAACTTTTTTATACAAAACTAGCTGTTCCCTTGCGGCTTCATCCGCGTGTAATTATAAAAACCTTATTTTATTGTTTACATTTGTCAAATTCTCAA
>LD688955.1:4757372-4781271 GCA_003118335.3 Papilio memnon | reverse complement strand
TTTAACGTCAATGTCTCGGAGTAAAGTTTAAGCGAATTGCTGTAGCATTTGGTATTCTAAAACTATGTGCAAAACATTGTACGTAAGTGTATGTAAATATTTACACCACCAAGTCGATAAACATGTGTAGACGTATTGTATATGAAGCGAATGATCCAAATGAAAATTCATAAACTCTTTTAAATAAATTGGATGTGAACGTATGTTAGTTTATTTCATAATTAATTTAATACTGACTATACGCTTCGGATATCATTATAACTTGTACAGTTAGTAAAATTTATTTACTGTCAAAGTGTTTTCTTTTATCAAAACAAAAAACAGTTGAGAATATTTATCATTTGTTTCTTGAGTTGTTTGTTTCTCATTGAGTTAAACGTATATGTTCGTTATACTTATCGCTATCGAAGTATGTATTATGTTTTTTTTTCTTGTTTCATATCTTAAAAGATACTAAATGTGTGCTCATTTAGTAAAAAGTGCATCGTTATCGGAGATAAATAGTGGTACAAATAAAGAGTCGGCATTCGTTCTCACCTCGAGTTACTAATGGGCCGATTTAATCAATACTACGAGAGAGGTGCAGCGTAATGGACTCAGAACAAGCTTCACAACTCCAAGTCTTCGGTTAAATTTCAGTAGGGTTGTCTAATGAAAGCAATTATTTATATAAATTAAATTAAAATAATTAGGCGGTTGAATTGACTATGTCGAAATTTTAATATGTTTTTTTTGAAATGCATAAAGCATTAGCAAGTCGTAATAGTAAGTTTGAACTGTTCCTTAAATTACAAAATTGCAATAATAACTAGAAAATACAAATTCAATATAATCACAAAGATATTCTATTCCATTTAAATAATTTATGAAAACTGAAGGGAGAGAAAAGTTATGTTAACCGAGAGGCGCACTGAAGTGGCGGATGTTGTACACATTAGTGATAATATATTTTCATTGCATTTTTATGTTACAGTCGACTTCACATACAGATATAAAATATGTATACCACAGAGCCAACGGGCTTCTCCAGTGATAAAATATAAATGAGTTGGAACGGATGGATGGAATAATTTCTTTAACCCATATTCGTTTTATTGTTACTGAGTGGGATAACTCACACAATACATTCGGCTTAGTCATGCGAGTGTATTTGAGTGACTGCTCGTCGGTTGTGGGTTGGCACGACTGCCGACTGAGGCGACTGTCAGTCGCGACAACGCCTCCACTTCCAATAGCCCCTACGCCTTAAGCTGATCCCTTATGCTCCAAATAAACAAATTTTCTCGAGTCGTAAAATAAAATTACTACGTGACGTGCAGACTAAGTAATATGACTAGAAAGTTTTATATTATATTTTTGATCTAGGTGATTTTTTTATTGTTTTAAATTATTCCAGGGAAAACGAGTTATATATATAGCTAGAGGTAGAGGTTGAATAAAATATATTATTTCTATTAATAACATGCATTTAGGTTATTAGATTAGAAAAATAATAAATCTATTTACATAAGAAGATTATATTAATATGTATTAGGTAAATAGAACAGATGAGAGAAGAGTCACTGGACCAAATTCCTATGTTTTCAACAGATGTGTTTTCGTTTGTAACAAGCAATAATGTTTGATGGTAATAAAAATAAATATCAAACATAAACGACGTAAGATCTGAAAGACTCTGGTAGCTAGTAAATCAGTACAAACCGAACATTATTTCAGAAACTCTACAAACTCGTTATATACTTGTCACTTAAAGCTTATTTTCATCGATCTATTTATATAATTCGTAATAATGATGGTAAAAATGTGACGTATTCACGTTTGGAGCAGGATTTTGTGAGTTCGTCAGGTTTAGATTGATGACGACAGCTTGTGGCCGACCGACTTCAAGATAACATTACTTGCTAAACATTGCGTGACGAATCATAAAATGAAAACGCATACTATATACGCATCTATAACTTAGTTATTACATTTGAGCAAATTACGTGAAAACAGTAGACCAGGAAATTATATAAAGAACAGGACGCATAACGCCCTTTCCCTAGTGCACTATAAAAAATTGTTAGAGGGAATGAAAAGGCAGTGATTTTTTTATTTCCGTGCGCATTGAAAGGATTATTTTACATTTTTTTTTCGACGACGACAAAACGTCTTTATCTTATTTACATAAGATGCCATGTTTACATTGCAATAAGATATTTTTCGCAGATTCAATTCATGCTCTACGATCTTTCCAATTATTACAAGAAAGCAAAACCAAGAGCGGGACCTTTGACGGATCGGTCTATTAAGAAAATTTATCTCTACGCCGACTAATTTATGGAATCAAACATTTTATGAACAAGCTTAACGATCGCCAACAAATGTAATTTTACCGCTAAGCTCATCTAACGTAGAGGGCTCTACGAGGCGTCGTAGCATCAGTGAACCACTTTACGCACTTTGTTTTCGTTGCTCACGTTTATACTTTTCTGTAAGGCATTTTATATCGACCCCCGAGATCACAGCGTCTTTAAACCGGCGTTGCGAGACGCCGGGCCGCTCACCTGAGCAGCCGTCGGGTGGTGGTCCTGCGCCCACCGGCGGCGGTCGCGTATCTGGTAGATGGTCGCTCACGGAACGTCCGCATGTCTCGCACTTCCATGCCGCACCATCATAAAGCACCACAACACGAGCGAGCGCGGCACGCGATCGGCATAGCGAGCTTGTGAGGCGGGCTGCGGCGCAGGGCGGGCGTAGCGCGGCGCCGCGCGGCTCTACTGCCGCCCGCGCCCGCCGCTCGTCGCCGCCACGGGCGCGGCGCCGCACGCGTGCGCCTTGCATCTTACCGCTCGCCCCGGCCCGCACCTCATCCCGCTCGCATCTCGCTACTCCCTACTTAGATATTATCAATAAAATTATTGTACGACATGAACTCGTCCGATAGCCGCAGCCTGTCAAATGTCTCATTTATCGACCGTGAAATCGAGTGATTTAAGTTTCGAATAAAACGATCCCCTAAACAATATCTAAATGGCGATCCTCCAGCTCCTTAAATAAAATATCGGAACGCTCGAGCTAAATTACATTTCGATCGCTGGACGTGATGTGATTTACGACGTCTCTCATGTTACCAAATTGTTACCCAATTTTGATTGTGTAATTTACTTTATCCATCAGTGAGCTTAAACAAGGTTTGGATCATACGTGACGACAACACTTTTAAGATAACAGTATTCGAAATGATATTAGATTTTTTTTTGCTGGTTTAACTGATAGTAATAGGTAATTTATAATGTGTGACACTAACTATGTTTTTATCGTATTTTTAGGATAAGAAAAACACTGAAAATCACTATAAAGAATAAAGATATGGTAGGTAGTAAATATACATTTGAATCACGATTGTTACAATATAAGTATATGTTTTGTATACTTTAAATGAAATACAATGTTTCATGTAATATCTCTGTATGGACAGTATTGAAGTCTTACATAAGTATATTAAAGATCCGGCGACTGTAGAGCGCAGTCAAGCTATCCGTTGTACTTGTTATATTTATAGAGATCAAGTTTATAATGTCGCCAATCTCTTGATTCATGCGCCGCACGGACCGAAACATTTGTCTTTTACAAATACGTGTTTAAAATGAACTCGGAAAGTTATGCATTCTGTCAGTTCAAATATTACAATGGCTTCAGACGTTTCTTAACTTTGTTGCAACTTCGCGGAACTCAAACTAGATAACGGTTTTCTTGAAACTTTTTGAGATTAAGTACAAAGTTTCTTATTATAAGAACAAGGTGTAATATGAATAATGCTTATTTTAGTTATTTTTAATATATACAAAGTTTCTCTAATATTATATAAAAAAAACAATGATTTTTATTGGAATATTTAAAAAAATAAAATCATTTCATTCTCTTATGACTATTGAGAAATCTATTAATTGTAATATCCTTTTACAATTAAAATTAACGTGTCATTTTATATTACAACGAAAATTAATGATCACTTAACAAAGAAATCCTTGATATAATTCTTGCAATCTGTTAACCTGCATGTTGAATCTATTAAACACACTAACAGATAGCGTTTCGTTATTCGAACGCCGTGGACCGGTCACCGTGTGCTCGAGTTATTAAACTTATGAAATATTAATTTTGCATCGACAAAATTGTGCAACATTTTATTCATGATTGTTGCAAGTTGCACCGGCAGATTATAGCAGAGGGTACAAGTGCAAATAAAGACAACCTAATGTATTTATCATACGTGCCAATCCTGAATAAACTGATTTTTTTGCTGTAAAAAATTCAAACATTTCAAAACACTACTGGTATTTTACTATTTCTCATATGTATTAGCTACCCATATGTTGCAATATGATTTTGTCATACAATTTTAAAAAGTGAAATAGGGCTGCTGATTTGACGTTCATCTATTTACTTAATTTCGGAGTTGAATCGAAACGAGATATAGAGATAGGGCTACTTACCTGAGGTATATCTGCGTGACGATGAACGGCTGGCAATAGTCCAGTTCGCGAGGAAGCCTCCGTGACGCAGCCTTTCCGTCTCCGCTGTAACTGTGGCCGCCAGTGACAATATATCATTTCTGCGTCGTGTCCCCTCGCAGTGAGCGAGCCAGAACACAAATGGAATTGAGAATCGAGTCCAACTTCAGCTGTAACTACTCTTGAGTTTATGATACATTATATATAAAGACAATGCGACAATACGCTTAAACATATATAAATTCCTTTTTTACCACTTATAAACCATCAAAGAGCAAGAACTGACAGAATCTTTCAAGCATTTTTATTAATTACCCTCCAAAATAGTGACGCAATTTCTTAAATTTAACATGAAAACATTATTTGTTATAATTTCTACAAGAAAATTCTTAAATTATATTTTGTTCCTAAAAGCGAAGTTGAAGTTCCTTGGCTTGGAAAAGTTTTTTACAAACGGTCGGTCGCCGGCGTTTTAATATTGAACGCTAATTAACTTTTGTTTTTCTACGTTACCGGTCTCAGCTGGCATCGGACAATCAATTTCCTCAGTTGCTCGGGGACCGAAATGAGTAAACAATTATAGGCCTTTTCTGACGAGTTTTTGATGTTTAATAAGACCAAGAAATTGTACAATATACTTAGTGGAGTTTTACGTACTATATTTTTGCGCTTTGTGCTCTTGTAATTTTATGCTTCATATTTTTCTTTAGATTCAGGTTAATTTAAATTCACATCAGTTTAAATTAGGAACATATTCTTTTTTACTGCCTGTACCTTCCTGCTGAAGTAATTGTTAAGTTAAGCAAGAATTTTTTTGTTTTTTCACTTATCTTTCAGCACAAACTTCTTTGTGAGGGGTTAAGCTTTTATAGGGAACTAGCTTTCGTCCGCGACATCGTCCGCGTGGTATTAAAACAAAAAACAAAAGTAAGTAATCTATGTGGTCTTCCATACTATTCTCTGCATCTATGCCAAATTTTATCCAGATCCATTCAGCCGTTTAGGCTACACACTCTAATAAACTTCCATCCATCCATCTAAACTTTATATTAGTAAGATAGAACCTAACACTCGTTAACGTGTGACAACGAGGCCAAATAGGATTCTAGATTTCATATTTTTACTTATTTATACGAAGCAAAGTGTAATACAACAAGTCCAGTAGAATTTCAACATAATATTACGTGATTTATCGCTACATACATTCCAAAAGTGCAAGTTTACAAAAGCAAATTCATTCATATGAACACAAAGTTACCTCGACCCAGAGGACGGTAAGTTTTCGTTCAAACTTTTGCTAGCCTGGTGCTGAGGAACTAACATGTATGTAGGCACTTAGAGTTTGCCTAAGCTCTGCTTATCAGATATTATCGCATCCGGTACTTTATCGTTTAATTTAATATTATACCAATAAATTTCTTAACCCAGACTTAGAATCGTTTATCTTATGTTTAAGTATTTTTCGTGAAAGTAAAAGAGCAGATAGTTTTTAAATATGTTCCTGTCGATAAGTATATATGTATAGATGTAGATAAAAAGAAATTGAGCTCCATAACCAGCTCTCTGTGGTGCGGGTTTAAGTTGTATTTTAAAGAAACAAAAATTGCACACCTCATGAAATATCACGTACAAGTAGGTACACAATACAGAACGTGGTGGAAACAACGATTGAGATATTGGTAGCCGTTAAATCGGTTAGAAATAAATGTCCATGTTGTGTATTGTTTCATTCGGTGGACGAGATAAACGTTGTTACGTCACATTTCACAATGCAACATTTAACATTTTGTGAATTTTACTGTACTAAAGTACTTAGTTTTATATGAAGTAGAATATAATACGAACTATATACAATCTTTATATTAACGTTTTAAAAAGGCATAAACATATTTTACAGTTTTCTATTTGCCACGAAACACTACTTCTTTCTGTTCTGTTACACGTTAATTACGGGTGCTCCTTATAATTGTTTACCTTTATAATTTTCTTAGTGAACTTTTCCATAATTTAACAACATAAAAATACCCATAAAGCTGTTAAACCATTATAAGTTTGCATTATGTGGCAATTTCATTAAGCGAAGTATTTATAAAGAAAATAATATTACATTTTTCCGGTCGTGTCATCGTGAACAATAGGGGCGATGGGCTTGCAACCTGTCATGTCTTGTGCATATATGCCTTGTAAAGTATATTAAAGTTAAACCTATTATCATGTATTATTGAAGCTTTCTTTGTAATTGGAGAAAATTCACGACCACTTCACAAAATACATTATTATAAACAACATTTTTGCTTTCCAGGTGTTTGAACTTTGTTTTTTTCTTACGTTTAAATTATTGAAATTATTATTCAACTTCTATTATATCCAACAAATCTATTTTCAACTGTGACTTCTATTGTAACATAAATTTAAACACACCAAAAGGTTTTCTTTAAAAAGCTTGCGATAAGAGTCGTAATCAGAATTTGATTTGGGCGCTAGTGGGCCGACCTCGTCGCCGTTAATTCTATATCTAGCACTCTATCGTAATGCGATGCCACCTTCCGTTCTCCTTTAAAGTTGAAATACGACCTTTGAAATGCTTATGGAAGCGATAACCTTTTTAGATGTATTTAAATTACTTATGACATGACATTACTGCATTATTCTTATAATAGAGAACCGTAAAAATATCAAGATTCAACTGTAAGAAGAAATACAACAGATTTTTTCTCTTATTTGATGTAAATTTAATTGGGGCGCGAACATTTATCATATTGTCGTAAATAACGCAATCTCTAAATATAGCATACAATATTGCTTATTTAATTCTTAAGTCTGTCTTAAGTTAAAGCAGGTGTTCACGTACTTACATTAAACTTAAATAAATACGCTAAGTTGCAACATATGCGTCTGGTTGCAACGTGATAACGCTGTAGACAGATTATGTAAAGTTTTGCACTGACGAGATATACCAAGCTTGAAATTAACTTAGATTCACTGTTAATGATCATACTTGTTTAATTCCTACAACATGTACAAAAATGCATGCAGTTTAATTTAGGATAATACACTGTAAGACAAAAAATTATTATAATATTAAGAAAAATTATTGAAATTGTTAAAATCTGGTTTATTATGGTCAAGTTGTTTCTAAACATGACCGTGTTCTGTACTATTTTTATTAAGTCAAAAGAGGTCAGCATATTGTCATTCAACGTTTATGAACGCTCCCTTATTGAGTACTGCCTCATATTGTGTCCTAATAACTAAAGGGGTCACCTAAGTAGTATCAAAACACGCTTCAATATCTATGACTAAAGTTACAGTATGTATTAGTGTAGTGTTAAAACAAGGTGCTATAACAAAGATGACAAATATATATCTTCTATGGCATTTCTATCAGCCAAGAAAGAAAGAAAGATTATACTTATCCGATTTTTACATCGATGAGCTACTCGGAGAAAGCTTACTCAAGGTAAAAGTTACGTAAAACTTTAATAAGTAATTGTAAGATAGATAAATAAGAAATTCTGTAGAGTAAGTATTTATTATTCAACTTGTATATTTGTACATTTTTTGTATAGGTAATAAATCGGACCTCAAAACCCCTGACCGCAAGAAGTTTTGCTTATTGGCAAACTTCGAGCCGGCCTGTCTATGTGGCGAATCGATCGCTTTAGAAGAAAGTCCACTATCGCACACCTTAATCGGTATTTACGTTACCTAGTTTCCACTTAAATAGGGCATCGGCAAACAACAATCTAGCCGTCCGTCTTCACAACGCCGAGTGAAATCTAACGTGCTGTCAAACTAATCTAAAGCTTATTATGGGTCATTCCAATTAGAGTGCATTTCGGAGGTCTTACCAATTTTTTATTTGTATCTTCAGACATTTTGAATTAGACACATCATATACTAGTTAGGTTAATTTTCTGCTAAAGATGGTATAGGAATTTAACTGTAACTTAAATGGGTCATAGTAACATATATCTTATGCTACTTATAAAATTAGTCTTATATTAGCGAACTTCATATTAACTGTGACTTCGTTATAATTCCGTTTATCACTCAAGTATTTATGTTTCCATAGATCGCAGTTTGAATTCCGACTCAAAGGACCATATTTTGCTTTTGAACTCAAAAATGGAAGAAGGTTCCGCTCTAAATTTCCCGTACAATTATTGAAGTACCTTTAGTAGCGTCGCTAACGTGGAAAAAAAAGCATTGTTCCATCGCTTCAGTCCTTATTATAGTACAAAGCTCGACCTTTATGTACAAAACCGTGTTGACTTAACATTTTGCCGTCATGGATCGTTCCACAGTTTCGTGCTATAATTGCTATTCGCTACAGTTCATAACTTTTTGTATTGAAAAGAAATTGCTACTTAGACACCTTTAAGGTTGAGTATACTTTATTTTAAACTTGGTTATAAAATTGTAATACTAACTATACTAATTGGATAACTAACTATACTTATGTATAGGAGAAAATAGAAAAATGTTGTTTTTATATAAATTCTTTATCCTTTTAGTTCTTCGAGGTAACTATATTACCTTTTCAGAATTCGTACTTACCAACTCGTATCAGATTGGGATTAAGTTATTGCTTGTAGCAATGGTAAAAGTGGCGCCTTGCGTTCTTGATAAGACTGCTGGCTATAACAAAGCCTCGTTGAGGTCGAGCACCTCGCCTATAAGATATCATCTGCGCTAACATATTATTGTGCTTTGTATTGATTAATGCAATTTGTTCTTATACTTACCGTACATAGAATTTTAGGCCCTTTTCATAACGTATACCTTGGTCAAGACTTTTATAAATAATAACGTACGGATGACGTCACACAAGGTATAAGGTTTATCGTAGTTGACCATTACTGTTGTAGCTCGTAGTTGCAGGTAAACAAGCATATTCGCTTCCCGTTTATATTCTTGTAAAATGTGATTGCTTATTAATTACATTAAGTTTTACATCTCTGTACTTAAAGAAATGAATTCAGTTCCAAGGAGTTTAACAAAAGGAGTAAAGTTGAGCAACTGTTAATCAAATTGATTTTATGAGGTTTTTATCATGAAATTCGTTAATCTAAGAGACGTTTACTTAAACATGTTCCAAGCCTTTCATCGATGTTTAACCTAGTTTCTTACATTTATAGCCACTTTGGATTTTACATCATCGTAGCAGAGAATAAGGTCAGCGGTATATACTCGTAGGTGTACGCCCGTCGTAACTGAGAGCTAATCACACCTAACATAAAGCGAACTTATGATAACACATCGTCATACAATTAATAATAAAAATGTTCGACCGCTTGTTTATGTACTACGGCGAGTTTTACGAGCAGCTTATCAGAGCTTTTACGTGATTGAATCTGTAACAGGTGCTCTGGGATAACATTACTTTGATATATCAACTATTTTAACGTCAGAGTAAAATAATATATTACAAATATTTTTAAAAAGCTACAAGCAGTACGAGATGAAACAAAATATATTTAATTAATGTAATTCATCAGCTGAAAACTTGCGAAATATATAATAGAAAAACATAATTTGTTAAATAACCGTGTTAAAAATAAAATAAAACAACATTAAAGCTCATTATTTTTATTTGAAAAAATAATTTTGCAAACAATTGTAGACATTAACAGAAGCAACAATATCCTAAACATGTTCTGTGAAACAGAGTCCTGGTTTCGAATCTATGTTCGATGCCGGTACAAACTCCAAGTTACATTCGGTTCTATGTCAAAACCTGTTGTTATATCTATTTTTCAATCAGAATGAGAGAGATTACAAGCTGGTTAAAATTATTCATAAAATTAGATAACTTTCTTGATAGTTTATCGAATTAATGTCGTAATTCATCGTCAGTTTCGACAGCCTCACAGCTATGATATTTAGAGGAGGTGTCAGGACAGCTGTCAGCGATTGACAGGTCATCGGAAGAGGCGGCGGGCGCCTCGTGCTCCGCCAGAGGGATCAGTTCCTCATCCTCCTCAACATACGTAGTACTCGCTATACCATTACGCTTATGATTACCCAAGTGCTCCGACTCACGGTTCCAGCAATCTAAGGATATTACAATAAAAACATTGTACTAAGTAAATGATTAGTGTTTTTCCATAACTCACAAATCCCTCAACCATGTATCAGGACTGGACAAGTATAAAGTACTAGAATAAATAGCTAAAATCTTACTTGGTCGTTTTTCCGGCGGGACCGGTTGTACAGTAGTGGGCGGTGGAGGTTTGTTGGCTGAACGCAACCTCCTCGGACTCCTAGCCAGCGCGTGTGAGATACTCGGCAGTCGTATATCTAGATGCGAGCCTCTCTCTGTTACGATTTTATTATTCATGGCGTACAACTTGGTCGTTATATCCCGAGCTATTAGTGTTGTGACCACACAAGCCAAGTAAGGCTCTTTAACAAAGAGATATTCTAGCGATGTGCGCTGCCAGTATACGTAGCGGCAAGAGGAAGCTGCCACGATAGACACCTACGAAAAAATATATAAGTCTTCAAGATGGTTTGGGTATAATAAACAGCATTTTTGACCGACTTCCCAAAAGAAGGAGGTCGTCTGCATATTTTTTTTTATTCGGCCAGGAAAGTACTCTGGTTTCTAACATGCCACATACCATATGTCGAGTATACCATGTTCTTTGAATCTCAAGGTTTATTCCATTTTGATCGTTAATGTGGTGTCATACAGGTAATTAAAGTATTATAAAATAAACTTTAAGGTCTTTTAACATACTAATCGTGTATATCGTATTACGCTTTGTAAGGTGCGGTAGATTATAAGTTACGACGCTAAAATGACGGTATGATATCTCAAGGTGATAAATATTTTTATGTGCAGGGTGTCAATTAGAATCCAGTCCACGCCCTGTCTTGACGTTTTAATACAAAAATATCACTACCTGAGGTGTAAATCCAGATGTTTATTTTAAGAGGGTTTCATTTGTTACGTAATTAACATTGCAATTATAATTTTATAAAACAGTTTAACCAAAGTTTTAATTGAAAATTAAATCAAAACAAACTTTACAGTGCCTGGGGAGCAGTTTTGCGTTATTTATGATGGGTAAACAAAGTTTAGCCTAAGTATGTAGTAATATTGACAAAGCTTTTGTGTTTATTTTTCAAATTTGTAAATAATGGTCCTTTTAACTTTGAAATGCGGCACATTTATCCTGTTTTTTATGTTTAATGATTACAATAAAATTATAGAGATAAGGTACGCATACGTATACGATGTCAGTTTTATTAATACAAATTGCGGTTAAAATTCGTTGTATGCGGTCGCGGTTTATTAAATGTTTGAACGGTTTTATTATGGTCGTTTATATGTATGTCTAGCTGAGGCTCGTCTCCCTAAATAATGAAGTCATCACCTCGGGTCGGTCGTGTTTGTTACGATCATTAACTTATTCAACAACCTGACACCAATAAACGCGAATGTTTGCAAAGTCATTACCGTGATTTAATTAAAAATAACGTACCAATTATGATTAAAACTTAAGGTTTTAGTAAAAAATTACGTTGATATCAAAGTTTATATGAACTAAAAATAGGACAAAATATTTATATTTTAATTCTGCAACTTTGTAATCAAAAGTTAAGTCTCATTATTGAGATAAAAAAACAATAGGTAAGATTTTTAATCTCAGACGCCTGCGATGTTTTTAATTTTCAAAGTAGTAATAGGAGTAAGCTGCGGGCAAATATTTTCTTTCGTTCTATATTACAGCATCCTGAATTCATTTCGCCACCCTATGTTTGGCTCCATTCGTTCATAAGATGGGAGCAAATGAGTGGCGGAAACACGTATGTGCGCATCGACACCTTTGTTACCATCACTACGTTTGCCGGCTTTTGAAAAAACATATGTAATTAAGGGAAAACATTATTAATAAATCTATTTGGTACTTACCTTAAACTTTTCATCTATTGTAGCTCGACTTGATTCAAATTCTGGTGAATCAAGAAACTCACAGGGCAGTATCGGATGAAGAAACTGATGACCACTCATAACATTCACCTAAGTAAGAATACAATCGTAGGTTAATACTATTTAAATCCTTATCCTAATAGAGACCAAACCTTTTCTACATACATGGGTAATATGTAACCAGATATCTGGCATCTTTAAACTTTTAAAAATGACGTAAGAAAGATCTACGTATTATACTAACATTTTTTTAAAATAAAAATCAAGTGAAGAGTGTCAGAGCGGAGTGAAGCACGTGCCAGCCGTTAACCGGCGCACCGCAAACATTGCCACGTGCGCACACAAAAATTGTTTCAAACGCCCGCCGTCAACACTCGCTGAATACGAATTACAATTTACATAATTTGTGAGGATAAACTCCAACGATACTGAGTAAATCGGGGAGAAATACCGAAGGTAATCTATCGAGAAATATCTATACACGTAACATACGAGAATGTTATAGGAAAAGTGAGAAGGTAGTTGATATTTCAATATTTTTTAATAACCTAGCGTTCGCGCGCGTCTCCGTCCGCGTGGAATGAAAAAAAATAAAGTTAGTAGCCTATGTCTTCTTCCAGACGATTCTCTACATCTACACCTTTAATCGAAATTCGTTCAGCCGTTTAGGCTACCATCTTTAAAGAATGTCCATTCCATCCATCTAAACTTTCGCATTTATAGTATTAGTATGCAGTTTGATTACCAATACTATTCTTGTCCAAAAATCAGCTAACAGTAACACCTTACCTTTCCTGAGAGTAGCAGTCCGAGGCGGTCGGTCTTGGTGAGGTTTTGCATGGCGTACGCCTCGCCCGCGTGCAGCGACATCACGTGCGCGAAGTCCGGGGACACCATCCTCTTGAACTGCAGTCTCGTTACCTTACACAATAACCCTTCACTGTTAGAAAATGTGGTGGAATGGTTACCCAATCTGTTACTGCGACGTAGCCTTAGCCTACGTCGTAGGCGATACCCTTCTACGCCGTTGTAAGCCCGTATTGCCTACGACGTAGACCACATACCTTGAACGGTTCAAAAAGCGTGTGGTACACCTCTTCCAGCTCCGGATCGAACTTTACCGGTCTCATCTGGTATACCAGATACACGACCTGGCCCAAATTTAAGAAAACAAAACCAAAGTTCCATGAAAATGTGTCGGGGGAACATATCACGTGCCAGGCCCAGATTGAATTCAACATGAACGCTTAAAAAAAATATACGATTGATATAGGTGTGATTTGTAAGACTAATAGAACATTTTGTACAAAGACAGATATTAACTCACCGAATATTAATATTGTATGCATCCATAGCTGACCCTTTTTAGTGCTTGGAGCACAGTACGATGCTACGAAAAGCATGTTGGATAGCTAGAGACAAAATATTAAGAATTTAGCATGTTTACACAAACACTGATAAAGAAGTAAACAGCTTTCTCTTGTTTTACACAGACGCATTACTGTCGGCACTTAAATTTATCAAACTTAAAGAATTCATTCCTGACGCTGCATCGATTTATGTTAATTCGCAAATATAAATTACTATGAATAAAAGTTTTTATCGATAGAATAAGTAAAAGTGTATAATTAATATTTACTTGGAATAAAGGGTGCTGTGGAACCTTCCATAATGGACACCAAGGCCAATACCATGGTCCTGAAATAAATAAACCCAGTCTGGCGTAACATCCTTATTAAATAAGAAACCGAGCCGGGGAAAAGGCTATTGTTTTTGGAAAAAGGATTATTAAACGAAAACACTTACCTGGCATTGTGTAATTTATTGAACCAAGATCATGAAATGTACCATTTTCTCCAGGCCATGTAAAGTTGTATTCATTTATCTCTAAATATTCACTTTTAAGCTCTAGTAAAGCACTATGTTCAGACATTTTGAAAAAAAAAATGAATTTTAAAATAAACTTAAGTTACTTAAGTTTTATAAGGTACGAGGTCTGCATTGAATGTTATATTCATATTTTTAGTACTTATCATTGAGCAGGACAATCATTTATCCCAAACACAGTGTAATTGGCGCCAAAAAATCAATACAGCTTCATCCGCTGATTCGTCAAATGAAAGTGTAAAAAAGAGCCATCTAGGGAACAGTAGAAAAACTTAACAACTCAACTTTATGGTCCACTCATTTCAATTTTATCTGTGTATTTTACATTGCAGATTTCAAAATGATTGTTTAGATAGAGCGGGCGGGTTTTGGCTGTGAACAGTGCGTTATTATTGTGTTATATGTTGAAAAATCTTTCTCTTGAATCGGTTAAGTATTTTTCTAGATATCTGCTTTATACAGTTAAAATGTCACATGTTTTAAAAAATCAAACATAATTATATTGTGGGCTATATTCTCTTCCAGTCTAATGCTCCTAAGTTCTGTGGAAATCTGTCAATCTCAAAATAAAATTAAATTGACGTTTAATTCTATTCTATCTGTCTACGGTTTCATTCAACCACTTCAAGTTCCTACTTTTAAAAGGTGTGATGCGATATTGGGATTGCATTTAGTTGGATTTTAGACGATATTCTGCGATGAGGTAGCATCGGTGAATAAAAATAACATCAAACAATAAAATATTATGCCTTAAGTTATTGTGTCACAAGAAAGATCTTGAAAATGCCGAACATGAGTAAATCCTCGGTTGTCAATGGTAAGATATTATTTTAGAAATAGCAATATAACTTAATAATAGAAATAAACTAAAAGACGTGTACATTTTATCATTACATTTTCTTAAAACTGCACTTTAAATTCAAATTTTTATTCATAAATCACTAAAGCCACTGAGATAAATGTTTTGACAAATTACAGCAATTTCCACGTTTCCTTATTAGATATATTATAATTAACAAAGTATTTACAATTATTGACAATAATCAAAGAAACTGTACTTTATGTCTAACACTAATAACTTATGCCACATTGTGTCATAATATATTTCTTATTGTAATCTAATGCATTAGTCATTCAATTCAAGTACATTTAGCTATCGGGTCATCTTAAAACATATATTAATATCCTCAAATTTTAAACATCATGATCAGAATTCAAGTTTTCGAGGTTTAAAAATAATTTTAGTAATATCACGGTCATTTAATAGTTCTGTTATAAAACTTCAGCAATTATTGAATAATACAGTATATTATGACTTTATACAACAATTTACTGTTTTATTTACTCCTATTACACTTTCTTAACATGAAAGAATGGTCAGAGTCATTCTAGACAAATTCATTCCAAATAGATTGATGGCATGCAGAGGAAGTAAGGGTGATATTTGAGCGACTAAGATTGACAAGCAAACTATTGCACTATGAATGAAGAAGATGCAAAAAATCTGTGCTAAGGCTACACTGAATGGAATGTCCGCTTACCCATCTTATGTTGTTTTTTGTTATTGTTATAAATCAAATATTTAAAAGATAATTTGTTAAACATGTTCAAATTCATGTTGGCATAAGTACAAACAGAATGTTGCACTCAATTAGGTTTAAACGATTACAATAAGGGACAGTTAACAAGTTCAATTAAGGCAATCAAGTTGGAATACCAACTTGATCAACATTTGCACTTGATAGACTAACTTCTTACATAAAATTAAAAAATATTTTTTCAATTAATATACCTTTAAACTAATTTAAGCAAAATATACCATACATTTTAGGATTATACAAGTGTTAGTTTAAGTTTTTATTTTTTATTTATTTAAGTTTGTAATGGTTTTTATAACTCTTATAGTAATGCTGACACTTGTACCTTATAACATTGAATATAAATTGTGTTTGTTTTAGACAAAAGTAAAGACCTATGGTCTAGTCAGATCCTCACCTAGCCTATCATTATTACCTATCATGTCAAATCTGGTGTTAGTTTTTGATATTTGTTAGAAAGAAAGGAACAAAAACACCTATCTTATTTATCTTAATTGTGCAAAAAGATAGTAATCTTATCTATGTGTCACAACCTTGTCATTTGACAAATATTTGGCTTTACATTTTAAAACTATGCTAAATTTATCCAAATATCAAGTTTATAACTCTTATTATTTTGATCCATTCAATATCTTATATAGCAATTACAGATCAATGAAATTGTAATAGCCTTGGTGAATTATTTTATAGGTCACTTCTATTAGTCTTATTAATAACTTACAGTTGCTCTCAACTTTGTCCAAATGGAATTTAAATATAATAAGAAATATAGCCTATGTTACTCAGGGATAACATCACTTTTTTAATGATGAAAGGAGTTTTGAAATGGGCCCAATAGTTTTTATTCATTTCAATACATACAAAAATACTAATCTCTCGTCTTTATAATATTAGTATAGATGTGTATTATAAATTAAAATATATGGTATAATACTATCACAGTATATCATTTCTTAATATTTAATAACATTATATTTAAAGTGTTAAAAAATACTTCAAGTACCAAAGAGCCGGAGCTTTCAAGAGTTGTAAACTAACTAAACTATTTCTGGATAAATAATGCATTTAGAACAATGTAATGAATTTTAAGATGTGTACATCCAATACTAGTTTATATTTATATTCAAACACAGTATGTTAATATTAACACAAGTGTTATGTGAGGTGTTACTTAGATGAGGAAAATTGACTTGTAGGGTAATCCCCACTTTGGTTTTAAGGAAGATTAATATACTTTGAGCATAAGATTAGCCTCTACTGTCTTGTTTAGAACCTATAATGTTCTTTATTATGCACTAGCTGTTGCTCACGTCTTCATCCGCGTCGAAATAAATATTGTGATGAATATAGGCTATGTTACTCAGTGGTAACATAGCTATTTATTGATGAAAGCATTTTTGTAATCAGTCCAATAGTTTTTGAGTTATTTCAATGTATTCAAAAATACAAATCTATCCTTTTTATAATATCACTATTGGTGTTATTTTAAATGATGTATGTATATGTTACCAACTCTCTTTTGATTTTAATTATTAACTAAGTTATATGTTTGTTTTGCAGAAGAGTATGAGGTAATTGGAGACCCACAATGGCAGGTCTTCGAAAATCTCATAGACGATCAAATCATCAGGATCCGTGGGTACAAATATTCGAAATTGCGGTCGATATTATTTCATTCCGTCTGCCTTGCATTAGGTGGGCTGCCGTATTTTGCATTAAGTAATTATCCTAAGTATTACAAATTGCAATACATAAAAAGCAGTTTGAAATTTGCTAATGTCATCTGCGGAAAATGTGGTAAGTGTCTATTTTTAAATATAATATTTTTTTTAATGAAAAATTAAAGGAACATTACACTATGAGATGGTTTTTATTCCAGTATCGCACCCCGAGGATAAATTCGACATGGAACCTGTCCATGAAGTGGACCTCAATCTCTCCAATCACCGAGATAACAAATTACGATTCTTCATTTATCAACATAACCGCTATGTTTGGCTGAGTGACCATGGAGTTTTTATCAACGTACAAACTCTTAATGAAAAAATGACTATCAATTTGCTAATGGAGAACACTTGTGGCATTAATAAACGGCAGCAGAATGAATTGTGAGAAATTGTTTATTTTACTTTATTTTAATAAAAAAAAATTTAAGTTGCAAAAAAACGATCTAACTTCTAACTTTTTAAGGATTCATACATTTAGTGAATAATTTCATAAAATTGAATACTTTATTTGCAGGTTGAAGCTCTATGGTTATAATTCTGTAGAAGTGGATGTGAAGAGTTACTGGTCGTTATTCACAAACGAAGTCTTCAATCCATTCTATTTATTCCAAATATTTTCCATTGTGTTATGGTCGCTGGATGAATACTATCAATATGCAACCTGCGTGTTTTTCCTCTCCCTGGGCTCTTGCATGCTGGCATTGTACCAAACTAAACAGGTAAAACCTATTTTGTTGTTATTTTACTTTCACCATTTTACATGCGTTATGTGAAAAAGCTAATGTAGTGAAGCAAATAATAAATAAATATAATTTTACATTATCATTAAATTCGACTATTATTGTTTTATGTTAGGACAAGCGAACCTTAACTAAGGATACCAAATAAGACTTTATAATTACTTTTTTCTATTTCTCTCGTTTGTATATGGCTGTTCTGTAACCATATAAATTCCAAATACACTTGACACTGGCCCAATCCGCTGAGGGAGAGCCATAAACAAGAAATAGAGTAGAAATACCAAATAAAAATTTAGGATTTAGGAGGTTTCATTATATTTTTTTTCTTTTTATAATTTTCTTTTTCTCTGTCCTTGGTGTATTTTTATAATTAGAATAGGAATTGAAATATAATACAAAATAAGTGAAATGAAGGACGAATGAAGGCAGAATTTTAAAGAACTTAAAAAGTAGACGAAGTTTTATTAAACGAAGCAACGATCCAGTCCTTCACAGAAATATGTAATTCTGTATCCAGATGAGTATAAAGTTGCACGAGATGGCGTCGTCTACGAACGCGCTGACGGTGCGCGTGCTGCGGCCGGCGCGCGGCGGCGGGCGCGAGGAGTGCGTGGTGGCGAGCTCGCGGCTGGTGCCCGGCGACGTGCTGGTGCTGCCGCCCGACGGCTGCATCATGCCGTGCGACGCCATGCTCATTGCCGGCTCCTGTATTGTCAACGAGAGCATGCTCACCGGTATGAAAACTATCCATTTATAACTCAACTTTGTTAACTATTTGATTATTTTTAGCGAAAAAGATTATACATTTGTTAACTAATGCTATATAAATTATCAAGTGATAATAACAGCAAATACGTCCCAGCCCAATTGCTTAATTTGTCATTTATTATAGCTTATTAAACAAACAACAATTTGGTCTGCCCTGTTTAAAGAAAATATGTATTATAATTGGTACTGGGGAAAGCTTATGTCCAACAGTGGGTAAATAAAGACTGATGGTAATGTATTACAATATAAAATATTAATTTGAAACGAAGTTCGTCTTGTTATTTGATGAAGAAATATTATCATTCATAGAAATACTTGAAGACTTACATAATTGCAGGCGAAAGCGTACCAGTAATGAAGGGGCCGCCGTGTCTCAGCTCGGAGGTGTATTCGACGGAAACTCACAAGCGACACACATTGTTTGCGGGCACGCATGTTATACAAACTCGCTTCTATGGCAATAATCAGGTTATTCATATAAAGAAATAATTAAAGAAATGAAATTAAGTAACAATTTGCTAATAAATATGTTTTTTTTTTTGTATCTTTTAGGTATTGGCTAAGGTTGTGCGCACTGGCTTTTATACTGCAAAAGGAGAAATGATTAGAAGCATTCTGTTTCCCAAACCATTTGTATTCGAGTTCTACAAGGACGCCGTCAAGTTCGTCATTTTCATGTTTTGTATCGCCGCTGTTGGAATGACATATTCCGTTTGGCTGTACATTTTGCGTGGGGTAAGTTTCTTTTTTAAAGTTCAAATAAGTGCGTAATGAAATGTGTCTTGAAATAATTTAATCCTTTATTGTACGCAGAGTTAAGTGGTTACTAAGAAAGTTCATTATTGTCATTTCTCGTACTAAATTAATATTAAAGATCTCTTTTAAGGCCAACAGATTCTTGAAAGTAGCAGTAACTATGTTATGTTTGTCAGTTTCGAAGAGTTATTATTATATATAGTTACCTTTAATTATTGTAAATAACTCGGAAAACTTTCTATTTTATTCAAGGAATAAAAAATATCGTTTATTAAAATCTGTGTGAATGAATAGATCTGCGCCTAGAAATAACAACTTCTGGTTCGTTCCGACTTAGTGCGTATGTTCCAATTCTCACCACGGTTACCAACAGCGACCGTTGACACAAGGTGGCGAAAATCAAATATGCATAAAAACCTTATAGCCTGTCCATTTGTAGAGATCAGTGGTATTAAATAGATTGTCGTTGTCAGAGTTCTGCGGGCACGATCCTGCTACGCACGCTGGACATAATAACGATCGTGGTGCCGCCCGCGCTGCCTGCCGCCATGACGGCCGGCATCGTGTACAGCCAGCAGCGGCTGCGCGCCAACCGCGTCTTCTGCGTCTCGCCCGCGCGCATTGTCATCTGCGGCAAGCTGCAGGTCATGTGCTTCGACAAGGTACGCTCTGCCCCTCCCCCTCTCTTTCTCTCGCTCTCTCCCTCTCTTCCTCTCTGTAGTCTCTTACAACTTCTACTACATCTTCTTACTAATATTGTAAATGAGAAACATTTTGATGGAGCATGGATGTTTGTTAGAGTTTACAGTAGGCTGATCGGTTTAGGAACCGATCTCTATAAAATTTGGCACAGATAGAATAATATAGAACGGAAAGAACATTAGACTTTTCTTTTTTTTATTCCGCGCGAACGGAGTCGTGGGCAAAAACTAGTGACGCCTTACTTTTCGAAATAGATTCCTTTGTATTAATATTACTACACTGGATTGCGTTAGCCTTTGTGACACAAGAACAAGTTTCACTATTTTGTATTTCGCGACATTTGTTTACTGGTTATATACATTGTTAGACGGGAACCCTGACGGAAGACGGCCTGGATCTGTACGCGGTGATCCCGGCCTCAGACGACGACAAGTTCGGTCGCTGCGTGGTGGACATAAACAACCTGTCCACCACCAGCCCGCTGGTGCAGGCGCTGGCTTCATGTCATTCCCTCACCAGCATACAAGGGGAACTGAAAGGAGATCCTTTGGACTTGAAAATGTTTGATTTCACACAATGGGTGAGTTTTCTTATATTAGGAGTGAAGCAAATACAATTCCAATTTTTTTTTGTAATACAAATCGTAGCTTATTAAAAATGCTACTGTGTATTTTAAACATGTTCCATTTGTCATTTTTTTTAAAATTAACATTAATTGTTAAAGCAAGCTGGCACCACAAAATGTATTAATAAGAGAAGAGGCAAGGAAGCAATTGTCTGCTATGTTTATCGGACATTTTACAATTTTCTTTTAGGTTATATTTCTCTATGAAATAAATTATCAATTAGATTTTTAAATTCATACAGGTCCATTCAAATACATATGTGTATGGAGTGAAAACATTTTAGGTGCTGGAGGAGCCTGGGCCGGAGAACAACCGCTACGACAACCTGATCCCCGCCGTGGTGAAGCCGCCATCCACCGTCAATGGAAACGCGCAAGATTTAGACAGTTATGACACACTCATGGAAATGCCTTATGAGGTAATCTAATTTCATTCAACTAGTGTTTGTTTTTATCTTTTAGGTATAAAATCTATAATATTGGTGAGTTTTGACCTCAAATTCGACTTTTATTTTATTTGCATATCCATGTTGTTTTAAAAAAGAATGTGGTCCAATTTCGTTTGTTTTCAGATTGGTTTATTGCGACGGTTCCATTTTTCATCCTCTCAGCAATCAATGGGTGTTATTGCACGAGTACTTGGACAACCGCAAATGGTGTATTTTGTTAAAGGCGCACCAGAAAAGGTAAATAATATATGTTTACAAGAGAACTTTCAAATTTTCATTATTAAATACTTAAGTGTTTTTACGCATTTTTAAGCAAATTGTGATTTATATGTATTTTTAGACAAATAATATAACAACGTAACTTCAACACTTTGACTACTGATTCCCCCCAGAATAGCGCGCTTATACCTAAACCTGATTGACATTGATAGATGTCATAGGGACGGGACGTGAATACCGATGATAGTGTTCTATCGGTTTCTTAACAGCATGTAGAAGGTAAAAGAATTGTTTTTTGCAGGTAGCCGGTATGTGCGATCCTAAATCTCTGCCGGAGAATTTCAGCTCGATCTTGCATGAGTACACGTCTAACGGGTACCGAGTGATCGGCCTGGCTCACAAGATGCTGGACCGCAAGATGAAGTGGGTGGACGCGCAGCGCGTGCGCCGGGACGCCCTCGAGTGCGACATGCTCTTCCTCGGCTTCCTCGTCATGCAGAACAGCCTCAAGAAGGAGACCACTGAAGTTATCAGGGAGTTACACGATGCGCAGATAAGACAGATTATGGTCACAGGTAAGAATGCGCGGTTCACACCTGGACAGTACAGTTGCTGTGAGTGTCAGTCAGAATGTCAGTAACGCTCAATAACTAGATTAACAATCAACTGGCATAGTCTGCAACTGGCGCCAGTAAGTCTATAGAATTTGTGTGGCCAGTGCAACTGTCTAACTGTACTGGCCAAGTGAGAACCGGGCATAAGCAATTTAATAATTTTTCTTTTTTTTATTTGAACATTCTAAGTTTAACACCTGTGTTAACTTTGTAAACAATAATCGAATCAACACTAAAGGTATCATGATGAATCAGTAATCTATTTGAAACATTTATAAACACAAAAGTTATTTATGATGACTTGACTTGTTCCGGAATGACGTTTATTGATATTTATTTGATTTTTGTACCCATATCTTACTAATATCATAAATGTGAAAGCTCAGATTGATGGATGGATGGTTGTTATAGTTTATAACCTAAACGGCTGAACGGAGCTGGATGTTAATTGGCATAGACGTAGAGGATAGTCCGGAAGAACACATAGGCTACTCACTTTTTTTTAAATTTCACGCGGAAAGCTAGTATACAAGTAAAGGTGTTATTATAGGTGATAACATAATGACCGCGATGTCCGTGGCCCGCGGCTGCAACATGGTGCAGCCGCACCAGAAGCTGGTGCTCGTCACCGTCGGCACGCACTACGCCGACGACACGCGCCCGCCGCTGCACATGGAGGTGGGTACATATAAACTTCACGAAATTTTATGTTTTCACTAATGCTTGGTTGCTGAAGCCTACATTTATTTTATCACTAGCTGTTCTCACGACTACGGCCGCGTGAAATAAAAAAAAATGGCCTATGTTACTGATAACATAGCTTTTAAATCGGCTCAATAGTTTTTGAGTTGTTTCAATACATTAAAAAATACAAATATTTCCGCTTTTTTTATAATATCAGTATAGGTTACCTAGTGATTCATTAGTGTTAGGTTAACATATAATAAGTTTCAACGGAGTAAAACTCAAGTTACGTAGTTCGGAAACACATCTCATGAAATTATCGAACCAATAACACGAACAAGTGGTTAAATATAGGGAAGCTGGCCATAGTATATTTTGAGACAACTATACAATAAAAGTTTTGAATTCTTTAAACTTTTGTGACAAATTAGTTTATAACAGTTTTGTTATTATATATTTCCTGAGTAAAATGATTTCCGACTGAATATTGTGTTTTAATTTATTTGCAGGTAGTAGGTGAAAACAGCCCGGCATTGCTGTCAATGGAGTCGTACGTGATAGCTCTCGAGGGCAAGACGTGGGCCGTCATTCGCGCGCACTATCCTGAAATGATGACGACAGTCATCAAAAAAGGTACTTTTAAATGAATACAACAAATCAGTTCTCAAAGTAACGAATCATTAAACAGATTA
>LD688955.1:4684042-4753767 GCA_003118335.3 Papilio memnon | reverse complement strand
TTGCCGACATCTTAGGCAACAAAGAAGTGTGTATTTACGCTTTATTATATTATAAGTATAAGTATAGATTATAATAAAGCGTAAACACACACTACTTAGTTATGTAGGATGTCATCTATCACAGCATATTTTTGAATAATTCGTTTTTTAATAAAAAGCTATATAATTTCACGCTATTAAACTTAGTGGGTAAATAAATTGGAAAAAAAACGTTATGCGTCAAAAACTACAATGTTGCCAATAGCAGTAAAGAAGCAAGATTGCCATGATTACTCATAAACCATTATCAGCCAACGTAACGGGTCTTCAAGAGTTGTCATTCACTTGAATTTTGACATTTGCAATTGAAAGTTTTTGCCGCATGGGAATTATAATATAAGTAAGATGTCTGTAAATGATTTTTTCTTATTCAGGCAACCCTATCGGAAGTGGGCAAGGTGGGCGGGTTCTTCCGTGCGTTGCGGCGACGTTGCGTGGACAAGGAGGACGCGGCGGACCTCACCTGCCCGCTCTGGCTGCCCGACCCCGCCTCGCCCGTCTGCTGACTGCTCGCATACTAACAATGCTTCTGACATTATTTCACGATCACTGGATACGTATCCGCTAACCAGGCTATTCTTCAGAAATGACAGTTTTTACTTCATTAACAGCGTGCACCTGAAAAACTATCGCACAACTGTATATACAAAGCGAGACTTTGATTTCTATGAGCTTGCGGGGAAACGCACACTACTCAATTGTAGTTGTGCAACTAAACAGTTGAATTGTCTGCGAAACAATCGACAATCGCACAACAGTTGTGCGATAGTTTAGTCAAAGGTGTGCGCCAGCTCCAATACCAAAGTGACGAATTAAAAATGGTGTAGCACGGGTTTTAGTCTGTCTAGTGGAATAGGGGAGTCCTAGGCTACACGGAAAACCGGTACTGGTGTGAGGGCCGGTCTAATCCTCCACCTCTGAATGTCGTCGTTATCAATGGCGTCATATGGGTATCATATTGAAATGGAATATACAGGCCATAAGCATACGATCTACCGGCTCAAGGTCGTCAAACCAATGTTTTTCATTTCCTCTATATAACTACAGGCGATAAAATTTACTCGATTTGATGTAGAATTTACCATGTTAGTATACACATTACACTTATTCTACAAATAACTAGTAAATGTATTTTAATGTGGGTTTTCACTGATCACTAAAACATAATACTCATTATGTTTGTCTCTCGTATTTTGAATTGGTGCAGTGAACACCCACGGTTATAACGATTACTTGATTTTTTCATTATTTAATAATCGGACTTGGTCGTAACAATAATACTTGTTTGGATATAGCCAGTCATTATGTATGTGTGATAAATGTGTGAAAAGTTTTTTCAAAGGTTTAGTTTTTTCAACTTGATGTGACGCGTGCGTACTTACAAATACCTTACAGCCAATGTACTTATGTTTGTACTTAGAAAACTCTGTCAATTTGAATGTACTACAAATATCCTTTTTAGATTTTTTTTAATCTTTAGGGGGGGGGGGATTTTTACCTTTAAAAATATATGCCAATCCTATATTACTACTCTTTGTGATTAGGAAACGAGCTGGCATAATCGTACAGCCGCGTCGGTGGGCCAATGGCCAATTGATGCCGATGATATTTCTGTCAGTTGTAAAACAAACGGGCAGAAGCTAGAAAATACCATGTTGGTATTTCCTGAGGTTGTGTTGTTTTTTTTTTATATAAGAGAGGAGGGCAAACGAGCGGCGGGAACACAGAGGTGTTCAACGACGCCCATGGACATCCGCAATACCAGAGGAACTACAGATGCGTTGCCGGCCGTTGTTGTTTGTGTCTATGGCTATAATTAATTTTAAAAATATGAAAATGACATCAGTCGCTGTTCACAGATAAAACTATTTCTATAGATTTATTTGTCCTATCTGGATAGGAAGGTTTTCATTGATTAATTTAATTTATTATTGTTACGACAAAGCGGAGTATAATTACCTTTTCAGTAAATTGAGAACCATTTTTATATCTACGATTTTGAAATTATTTTGTGCGAACTATCAAATGGTGTATCAAAACACTATTGCGGTTATACAGTTCAAAAACGTTTCTAGCATTTTTTTTTATAAATAAATTCATTAAACAATTAATTTTAATTTAACAGTATTTGGAAATTAAATAACAGTAACGGCGATAACCCGACAGTGTAAGCAGAGATAAGATTCCCTGTTGCGATCCTGGAATACCTCAAAAGATACATTTTACTTAGAAACTTTTTACTTTAAAAAGGCAATTGCCTCCTTTTTGAGTGACGTTAATATTCCTATAAAGCAATAATATGGCCCTAATTATTTATAAATGTAACCTAATCGTACTTATATTTATTTGTAAATATCCACTACATATATTTAATTTTATTGTACTTTAATTTTTTCCTAGTACTATTTTAATATTAGTATAGTTAATGTAAGTAACGTTTTAGTCTTTTCAAGTAAATGTCTTAAAATATTTATGACGAACTAAGGTCGGTGTCAAAAGATTTTAAATCTTATTTTATAATTGCTTTGAAAATTTATTTGCCAATATGAATGTTGTATGTTTTAGCTTATAGCTTTCACTTTTATAAATTGAATATTGCCTAGTCGTACTGCGTTTCTTTTACTAATAGCCAACAAAGATATGCGCTGCTATCATCGGCTCTATCAGATGTGCAAATTCTAAATGGACATGAAAATGGCATAAAAAGAGGGCGCTGTATTTTGTCTAAGATTGATTAGTTTGATAAATTACAAGATTACAACTTCTATGACAGTAATAATAGAATATAGATACTTTTCATACTCGATTTTACTCAATAAATGCCTACTGAATTGTCAAACTAATCCTTATTTAAACAAAGTATAGTGAGCTTAATACCAACTAAATCTTAAAGCCTGTCCATTTATACTGGTCAGTGGTAAAAGATGCATTTTAATATCGATTTTCTCTGGCGTTGTACTTTTTATTATTTTTTTTTCAATTCTTCTAGTGTTTAAGAGTTCGTTTTTTTAAGAACCAGGTAGTGGTTTTTTATTGCAGCGTTTTGACATTCATATTGAATTAATTTTGAGTGCAAAGTATGTATGTAGTGTAACTTAGAATTATATAATTTGTATGGCTTTTAGCAATCTTCGTAAATTGTTTTAGTAATATGCAACATTGTGAATGCCCTGTAGATTAAGTATTATAAAGGCTATGCACCATTCCTATTTAATTAGAGCTAAGGTTTTGTTGCTTTCGATTTTAGGCCCTTTTGTATTGATCTTAGATAGCGCACACTACAGTGTTACAACGTATTCTTTTGAATTTGTTATCCAATGAACTGCATTATTGTGCTTTTTGGAAACGTAGTTGTTTGTACGTATTTACCACTCGAATATTTTGGAACGTGTCGACTGTTTTTGTGTCCAATTTTTTTAGCATCCTAATGTAGTTCGTTTAAAAAAAAAATCTCTGAGAGACATTTTTTTTAGATTGATGTGACCAAAAATTTTAATAAACTTAACTATTTAAATGTGTATTTTCGTTTTATTTTTTTCCTTATACACAGTATAATGTGGTTAATCAGGGCAAGTATTGTGCGTAGAGGGGAGGCGGGGAGTACTGCGGCGGCTGTACGTCTTTTGCCTTCACTTGCAGAGGATGTGCATATTGTGGCTCTGGCGGTGTCTTCCACCTGGCATAAAAATACAAAATCAATTTACATTAACATAGCTGATTACCAGGTAATAATAAACTTACCACGGCACGAGGCTGAGGTTGTATGGCGGCTTGGGTCGTGCTAGTCGGCCGGCGCGCTCCTGGCGCAGTGCGGGCGCGTCCCGCCAGGCGGCGCAGCAGGCGCGCAGCGTGAAGTAGTACACGAGCTCCACACCCGACAGCAGCGAGAAGCCCAGGAACAGACCCGCTATGCCACCGAATGACACTGACACACACGTAACACGCACTAATGAAAGTATATATTAATTTATTGAAAAGGTACAACAATTGCATGTTCAATAAACAAGAGCAGAATTAAATATACAGACATAAATAAAAATCTGAAGAACATAATGACGGCAGGCGTACGTTTAACTTCATTGCGAACTTAATTTATGCATTTAATCTCATCATACCCAACAAGTCAACCCATCCGAAGAGCACCTCGCGTTTGTATCGTACCATTGGCCAGGAAACAAACTCCGTCTCCAGCGCGTTAGATGCCACTGGACCTTTGCTTGAGCTTTAATTAAACACGATATTATACGACAAATGTTTACTTAGAATAACCTCCGAAACGGCTGGGCCGATTTTGACGGGACTTTCTCTGGAGGGTAGTTGACATGGACAGGCATATTATAGGCTACTTGTTTTTTAAATTCCGCGCTGTCAAAAAGTGCGACCGGATCACCGGACCGCTATTTCTAGGTAGATGCCCGCGGAAATGTTATAGACGACTACTTTTTTTAAATTCGGCGCTAACGAAAGTTTGCGGGCGACAGCTCGTTAGTTAATAAATGTACTGACTCAATTTCGGTGAGCTTCTCGACTTCGTAGACGGTGTGTGAGCAGCCGAGCTCGCAGGCGCAGCGGCTCACGTCGGTGATGGCGGCCGCGTGTCGGGCTACGCACTCCAGTTCCCGCACTGAACATTGCCGGTACCCCTCTGTGTGCAAATATTTTTGATGTATTTGTGATCATAAGTGTAGGATAGCTGATAAAGAATATAATCGTACTTGTTTTCGGATAGAAATGCGGCACACATTTGCAGTACGATCGACTCCTTTGCATTCGACACTGTCGCATACAGGCCGAGTACGTGTATATAGAGGACGTTTCTAATTTGACTTCGTCAGCGAAGATACAACGTCTCTGTCGTATGGAGAGCTGGCGCGCGTCCATCGTAGTGTACGTGTGTTTGACTGAGAACGATACTTTCTCCACTCTATGATCCCACGAGAGCTGTGCGCTTTGTTCCAATCCCGCCATTTCCTCGGTTGAATGAATGTAGATCTAGAACCGTTAAATCAAAATTATAGTAATTTTGATGAATTGGTCCTTCGAGTCGGTTAATAATTAACAAAAGTAATTCAATAGTGTCCACAGGTAATCGTACTTACTAGCACTTACTATAACAAGAATGCCTAAGCCCCACTTATACTTTTAGCATTACACTTACGTCCATTATCGATGTGTTGCGGAATGAATTAAACATGAAGGACCATTTCGAATCCGTCTCGTGTATATACGCTTCGGTAAACAATTCGCTCTGTGCCTGGGATTGCCTAAAATCATTCAAATTTAGTAAAAGTAGAAATACAAGGTATAAAGACTAAAGTAATAGATTGTGTTCCTTATGTAGGGCTGATCATTTTATTGTTTTGATCACAGTAACGAAAGTTACTATGTTAAAATCATACTGGATTCTATACATTACCAAGGCCAAGATTTCTCCGCGTGTCTTGAATTGTAAGCGTAACAAAACCCCATTTCTGTGAAGACTGGCACGAGAAAATCACAGCATTCCTCCGAGTCTCCTTTCCATTCGCAATCATAAAATGCAGCCTCACAACGTTGAACAATCTGTAATAATTTTTGTCTAATTTCTATTGTATTTCCATACATAAAATACAGTAGAATACCAGTGATTTAAAAATGTGCTATCATATAAGTTTTTACAATAAGTTTTAAATGTAGCGTGTTTTTTTCTTTTGTAAAATGTCTACGAATTAGTCTTTGATTATTATTGAATTTCAGTTAAACTGACACTAAACACAGCGTCCTTGGGATCCAATGCAGGTGCCGGAGCATCATCCACGGTGTTTCCGACCAGGTCGTGCTGTGTGACGAACAACGACGCACTCTCTGCTATAGAACGGTAGCTCAAAGTCGCCAGCCATTGCAGCATCTCAGTGGCGTTGGCAGGCGCGCCAGCTGGCCACACTCTGGACATTAAAATTTGCTTTGTAAAGAAAAGTGCCGATGAGTATTTGATTTGTATATTGAGTCGTTTGTACGGTTTTTAGGGGATGATACAGAAATTCGTCAGGCCCGGCCAGCTAATAAGAACTGTTTGCTGGTGTAGATGATGATGTGTTTATATTTAGGTTGAAAGCATACGACATACTGAAAGTGCATGATAGCATATAATATGAACTTTTATGATACGTACTTTTCAATGTACGCTTGTAATAATTCTTCATCAAGTGGATTCTTGTCGCATATAGTAACTGCGGGAAATGGTACATCCCAATTATGGAAGTCCGTGTCCAAACCTGTATCGTCAGATAAGAATAACTTATTTGTATCTTTTTAAATAATGATAGATTATTATTGTTTTAACTCGCCTGTAATTGTTGGATTTGTTTGAAACTTTTCCCACAGACTTACGATTATTATGCACGTGGCCACGGCGCCGATTGCCGTGAAGCTGAACCACATAAATCTAAAAGAAACCATTATAATGTAGGAATACACAGGTAATAAAGGCAACAACCTAACACAATTAAAAATGTATATTACTCTTACGTTAGTCGAAAAGTCATGAAAATGATATTGAAGTAATTATAAGATTTTTCATTACACACTCACTTTTCACAAAAGGGTCGTTCTTTCTCCGCGATGTATCGCACGCCATGTAATGTAGAGTTGTTGAAGAACTCAGTGGTTTGATGACGTAAGCTTGCCGCCAGCAATGATAGTACTCCGATATCATCATGTTTTTTATTCTGGGGCTTTTTCTTCTTTGTCCCTTTTTGATAGCGCGGTGGGTATTGGGGATAAACCTTCGTCATCGTTCTTCATGTTCAATACTAAACTAGGTAATATACTGGCTATTGTATTATCCACGCGATGTAAGATACAATCAGATTTATCGACCAGTTGTTGCGTGTTGCGCTCTAATTATGTTATGACAACCATTGAAATCAAATATGAACCGATAGCCCATTATTTTAGGTTATACCTACATTAATTGAGTTATACTATCAATGTAGGTCTCTACAACCCACGATAGCGGAAAATATATGCATGCCAGGCGAGACAATAGCATGTTTTTATGTATTCCTTCCAAGAATTCCTCACTTTTTTGTCCGACAGATACAAGAGTGGGTGGCTACTTTTTTGTAATTAAAGGGTTTAATCATGTCAGCGACTTTATTTTTTCCACCATACATCATAGAGTCAAGATACAAATGTAAAATAAACTAATGTTAATCTAAAAAAAATCTTATATTCAAATAATAAATCTACAACGCGTTCATTTCTTCTATCTTCTTTTTAGATGTAGCAACTTCTTCGCCCGGGACTTCTGCTTCTTGCGGTATTAGAGCCTCTATATCTATATCCAAGTCCTTGAGAGCTTCGTCTAACATTTTCACTTTGCCTAATATTTTCTCTGCCTGAAGATTATATCCCGGCTCCAACATCTTCCCGGTTGGGTTGAGTTTGAACAAATATTCGGCCTGGAACAAAAAATAAAATCGCAGTTTCCTTTATTAACATGAAGAACATCTAAGAAATATTGAGATTGGAACAATCAGACAACCATTGAGATTTATAAACTTACAAGGAAATCAATGGGGTCTTTGGGGCGTAATTTAGCGACTTCTAGAAGACCGGCAGTCAGTGTGGGGAAGATGTACTGCACCAGATAGTTACGCATCGGTTCGCCCGCAGCCGCCAGGGCCATTTCTTCCTCCTCACGCATCAAGCCATATAACTCCGACTTTAAGTTTTAAGAAAGATTTTAATTAAATGTTTAACTCCACACAATTACAAAAATTATAGATTATATACCCAGTATTCCATTTTCTCTTCGTTTTCTTCTTTAATTTTCTTCTCCAGCTCTTGCAATGCTTTACGTTGTTTGGCTTCCATTAGCTCTTTTGCCGCTTTTTCTTTCTTTTCGGCTCTCTCGATGACCTCTTTATAAAGGTATAATTTACAAAAAGTTTCTTTGCATTTTTAACAGTAAACATTTATTATAGGATGCAAACAGCATATAAATGCCTCATTTAATTAATGCATGGTATGCGACTTACCCATTAACTTTGCATAACGGCACGGTCGTCCTAATCGCAGCGATACCTCGGCATACGGGCCCTCCATAGCGTAGTCATTGTGGTTGTTCACAGGGACCACTAGAGGATGTATATCCAGTTCATCGAAGAAGTTGAGAGGAGATATGTCCGGGGCATCAGTTGTTCTGAACTCACTGAGTAACTTCAGTACTGTTTCTTCGTTCACACGAGACTCATCTTCAGGCTGGCGCATTGCCTTCTCACAGATGAATTCATCCGTCGCTTCTAAAGACACCACTATGTCTAAAACGATAAAATGTCATTCTTTTATTTGTTTAAATGAACCAACATATAAATGTAAATGTATAGCGTATCTATGAATCTAACCAGGTAACAACTTCTTGAGCACATTGGCGTACAGATCCACATCTTCCTCAAACATATCACGATCTTCATCTTCGCTTTGTACTTCATCCTGTTCCTCGCCTCTCTCAAAAACTAAGAGAAATTACGACAAATAATAATATGCGCAACTTAACGTATTACTAAATATTTAATAAAATATGACATGAAATAAATTAAATTCGAAATGCCGTCGAATTATGTACCTTAGTTTATAGTAGTTCGTTTTAAAACTTACGAGTAGCGCTTTGTGCTAAAGGAAATCCATCTAACACCCATCCTTTGTTTTGTGCTTCATGACTTAATAATTTTTGCCTCAAGTACCTAGGAAATTAAAGATAAAACTTACGATCTTGTTCCGGAAAATATAGATCCTGTACAGTCGCGGAAATGCGCGGTGTTCCACTTCAGGAAAAATTGCCTTTGTCATTGCAACGAGAGAAACTCCGCCTCCTCCTACAAATAGCTAATAAGATAGTAGTGTGTGCAAACGAGAGGATAATAATAAGAAGAAACTAGCCGTGTATCACTAACTGACATATTACAAACCGCGTTGTATTTGATTATTGTTCCGCGTCTCATTACAAAATGTTCAGCAGTAGCTTTTATGTTGGAACACCGCCAGTTTCCCCGACTGTACATAATATTCTAATATTTCATATTAAAATAATGATTAATCGAACCCAATGATTTCATCCTCAGTCGGAGTGCGACCGGAGCGTAAGAGGCCGAGCGTTACTCGCGCCGCTTCCCGCTCATTCTCATCATCCTCTACTTCCTCATCTTCATCTATTGCGTTGTCGCCCTCTTCTAATCCTGGTAGCTTGATCGCTTCACCTTCTTTCCAATGTTCTATTCGTAATTCCTTAAAGTTAACTTTAAGACGTAACATGCCGTTAAGAATTACATATTTTGTAAACTTCGTATATTATTAGTTTACGACAACGTTATTAAATTAAACTTTATCTTACTAATATTATAAATGCGAAAGTTTACATGGATGGATGGATGGATGGATGGATGGATGTTTGTTAGAGTTTGTAGCCTAAACGGCTGAACGGATCTTGATGATATTTGACATAGACGTAGAGGATAGTCTGGAAGAACATAGGCTATTCACTTTTGTTTTTTTTTAATTCTACGCGGACGGAGTCGCGGGCGAAAGCTAGTAAATTCATAAAATTAAAATTACATACCAAATCTTCTATCATGTCATTAACAACCGTGTCGGGTGAAATATACACCAATCCGTAATTCTCGCAAATTAATCTGGATAATGTGCTCTTACCAATCATTATAGGGCCGTATATAACAATCTGTGTGAAATATGAAAACACCACGTTGTACAATTTTTCTTTTATAGTTATTGTAACTAAGGAATTGTTAAAATTTAGCTACACATTACATTTCTCCATAGATCTCTTATGGCCGGTTTCCCAGCTATGTTTAATTCGTTAGTATTTTTGGTTCGACAACTTCATGAAATATGTTTCCGAACTACGTACGAATTTACTGATTATAATCTTAGGTCAACCTAACACTAATGAATCACTAGGAATTTCAGAAACCCAGCATTAAGTTTTTCGTCGGATGTAATTTTGTGTTTTACCTTGAAAGATTTTAATTCTCGTTCCTTTTTAAACTGTTTTATAAGAGCGGGAACATTCTCAGAGAAGGTCAGCTCGGACACCCATTGTAAGCCCATAGTCTCGACGATAAAAGTCGGTTCCATATTCAAATTCAAATTCATCAGATCGTACATTCTTTGCTATAAAATATTATTTAGAATCTTAACATGTTGAACGTAAGACTTGTTTATGTAATACTTCCAACATAAGATTTGTTCGTATTGTTAAGAAGCAAATTACTACAGTGCTATAGAATTGGAACAACACTATAGATTATTGGCATAGACGTCACATCTCTAACTGACAGATGTGATTGACATTAGGCATTGGACATTGGCGCGCATTCCTGGCGAGATCTGTAGTGGAGTGTTTAAATTTATATCGCTAGTTACAATTAAATAAATTGTTTAAAAATATGCTATATTATTTTTTATTTTACCAACAAATTGTAATATAGTAGGAAGGTAACTTACATCTATTTCAGGAATTAAGAAGGCGTCTTCAGGTGGTATGCATTTGAACATTCCAGAACCAACTATTCGTCCTAATGGTTTGATAATCTGTAAACGTTTCAAATTCAATAAGAATAATTTCTGGCAATTGATATTACACATTAAAGGTTCTTTGACTACTGCTAATCAATTAAAAATATAATATCCTTACTTGTCTCTGTTTGGTTACATTTTGTTCGACCGCCAAAATATATAGCTTCTTTGGGAAAGTGGTTACAAGATTATAAATAATCCTGAAGTATACAAAACATTATTTCTCAAGCTGACCACAGACAATAACAACATACGTTTATTTCTACTTACTCTGCCAAGTCAAATACATTAATAATGGGAATAACATTTGCACCGCGGCCTAGTATAGGTAAAAAGGGTTCGCATTCCCAAGCCTTTTGGAACCAAAAGTAAAGAGCATCTTCACGTCCACCGTATGTCATTCCAGAAGCTACCACCAAAGCACTGAAAATGTTTTTTTAAACGCAATTTAAAAAAAAATAATATTACAATTCTATAGAATAAGTGATTGTCCAGATATTAAAAACAACTCTCGGTGCATATGTATAATTTATTCAATGATTGCCGTGAACCGAAATCGTAACTAGCATGTCGGAGTTTACAACTTTATGTAAGAACGTAACAATAACCATTATCCGAAACATAATTTCTTAATAGTACCCGTTAGAACGTTTATAAGATACCGTTAAAGTTAGGCAACACATAACGTAAAGTATAATCAACTCTGATGCATAATAGTTTCATCACAACATTTTATGGAGCGTACATCACAAGGTACAAGCATGGGCATCGCCAGGGGATGATAAGGGGTAGGCGGTAGTAATAGAATTAAAAAATGTAAAATAGTTATCATATAAAAAACTACTACGAATAAGACCACATTAATAGTAGCGTAGATCATTGGCTGGCGAAGTCCATAAACTCTTTTTTTATCTTTTTTATAACATTTCCTTTACTGTACACGAAGGTAAAGTAAAATCCCTTAGTGACTGTACTAATGACAGAACTGACCCAATTTTGGACTTGAATTTTCTAGCAATGCCGATGACCTCATTTTCAACGTTATAATGCTGTTTGTAATTTGGATGCGCTTTTCTTTTGCGAAAGTCTGTCTCCACAAAAGGCATCTCTGGAGCATCCTAAAAAGTCGTTAAAATAGGGTAATCGATTTAGATTTTTGAAAAAGTCTCATTGTATGTCTCTTATAAATGCATAAAAACGTGTTAAAATAGGTATTTATATAAACTATGGTAGCTACGTTGAAATCACAAATTATAAATGAACAATTTTAATCGTAGTCACAAAATCATTCTAGGCTCAAGCTTTTACTTCACAAAGTACCCTTTTTAAATACTGACAAAGAAGTTCTGGATATTTCTATTACTTTCGCAATTCCAAAGATAATCATTTGTAAATAGTTTAGTATTACCGGGTCCAATGGCTTTGTAAGAGCCCACGTCATTACTGTGGATAACAATATCAGATAACGCCTCTTGGAATCCGGGACGTCGCCGGCGTCGTTCACTACGCTTTGAGCTTGTTCCGCCTGTAGTTCCTTTTCAAGCAAGTCTTTTAAAACTACAATATTAAATGTAAATATTGAATGTTACCTACTTGCATGTATTTCACTCATGAGTTTGTTTAAAAAAATCTATATTTTTCCCATAAAACAATATTGATGTAGTCCAAATAGTAAAACAGATACACAATCAAAATCAATACCTTATGGTACTGTAACTTGTGATTTAATTAAAAATTAAATTTGGAATTTCTTACGTTTAAGATAATCCAAAGCAAGTTTCACTTGTTGAGTATCACGACTTATATCTAAAATCACCGTCCCACAGGTGAGCATTTGTGGCAAGCATTCGTTGATAGGTACGATTGCTGCTACATGGTCGATGGTTGCTATTTTAGGATCGATAACAGTGCCTAGAAGCAAAATGTAATTTTATCACTTATATATTTTATATAGGCTTTTTATTGGTAAATTGGAACCATAACGTTACAAAAATGAAAAGTAAAGTGTTCACTTAGTAATGTTTAGCGACCACACCTGAGTTCATAATAGAACTCAGTTGGCGGTATAGTAGATAAAAAAATGAAAAGTGATGCGAAAGGAGGATTGAGCCCGGCAACTTAGTTATAAGAGAATGCAGGAGTAATTCTATATTACCTATGATTTCATAAGGTTCCACAACTGGCTTTGGAGAGATTAACATCTCCGAGTGCTCCCCTATATCCGACACCGACGAGACCACCGTAGACTGTTCAGTTTTCTCTATTACCTTCGACACTTTCTTCAAAATTTGTTCACCATGATACGAGTCTAAATTATTTATAAAATATCTTTTGCTGGAGAAAACGTTTTCAAAAGTTGTTGAAACATTTCTTATATTCGACATTGTTACTAAATTAAGATAAAATAAGCAACTTTACCACTGTTTTGAGAGTTTGTTAGCTTTCTGACGAAATGGCAAACAAATATTGTATATATTTTGACAAAAAGTGTCAAAATATTATTGACATTTTCGTTTTATTTAAAAGTAGCAAACGCAGGAAAAGGTTTTTAACATAAAAATCTGGATAACTTGGATTATTTTTAGCGACCTTAGGATCTATTACAAAAGATTTAATAAAATACATGGATAGAATAAAACATTTTAATAATAATAATTGTCCTGATTACATTCTATAATAGGCATTTTAATAAAATATAATAAAGATAAAAACATCAATGCATAATCGTACCAATAGATAAAGGTACCTACAAAACATTAGTTGTATCCATACATTAAAAACATGTATGTATTATGTACTTGAACATTTGAGACTAACGAGCACTACTGTTATTCAACGTGTAGACACAACTAAAGAATAATCCAAAGTACATAAACCCAAAAACTTAAACGACAAAGATGTCAACTGGACGGTATTATGTAACAATTAAACAGGCTTCAACTTATTGTCTAGGTCTATAAGCCTATATTAAGTACCTAGTAGCCAAACAAAAACGCTTACAGTACATATATGTTAAGTATACACGCCTTAGTAAATTCCGGGACAACAGTGTCTGCCTTCTATTCCTTTACTAATGTATACAATAATACCACAAAGGTATGTTTCTTCTGTCCAAAGACCACACACAGTAAGAGATCTCTAGGGAAATCAAGAACCAATTTTCACTTCAAGCGGAGCGTATTTGAAGTAGAACATTATTGTATATAATATTTAGTAAATATTTAAAATTGATTGTTCCCAAGCACCGTTATATAAGTCTAATTTAATTAAATCTAGTGGAATCATTTTTCATAACTTTCGTACTTCTTTCACTTCCGTCAATTTTTTTACATATACATAAATACTATACGATGTAAATATGGAGATGTAAATTACATGTTCTCGTTATATGCAATAACATGAGACCGAGTAGATGACGTCACAATGTTCGAGTGCATAGTGCAACTGATAATGAACGAGTGAAAGCGTTCCGTATTGTTCTACGAGTCTCATGTTATTGTACACGCGTAGTACGCCAAAATTAAACACGTTTAAAAATCCAAATTCAGTCTTAATTAAAAAATATAATATATATATCAAAATACAATTATCCATTTAAAATCCAATTCCAAAAATTCAATCATTCAAAAGTGCAGTTATGGCACGAACAAATCGTTTGATGTAATACTGTTCATTTCTTGTACTATATTCTAGATAATGTCATGTTAAAAGTATTATTCGATGGAAGAGGACGGCTTAACTAATGTAAATTTAATTTCAATATTTCATTCTTAACATTAATTTAGAACTTTCGTATTTTTATTCATTTATAGTAGCATGTTGATACATTTAAGTACATAGTTATAATACTTGGAATGTTTAAAAGTTACCTAAAGGAATGTATAATCATGTAAAATGAAATGTTGTATTGTAAAATTAAGTAATGCAATGAGTATCTTTTCTTCTATAATACTTGTTTGTAAAAATTAAGTACATTAAGGTCAAACACGTAAAATATGTTAAAATAGATAAAAAAACTAAAATCCATGTATAAACATACATTATACGAAATATTATTTTCATAATTGTAATTAAAAATAAAATCAAAAAAGATAAAATCTAAAGAATTGATTCAGCCAATAAATAAAATTGATACAAAAATAACCAGGTGGACTATAATAGCCTTGAAGGCTAATTTCAAAACATTCTTGTAAAAATTTAAGAGGTACCGATTTGTATGTAGATACGTTTGCAACTGTAGCTCCATTCCGTGGCCAAGAAGTGTTACTTCACGCTATACGAAATTACCAATGTTTTTTTATGGCCAATAATGTTAGTAATTCAATATTACAATAGCAATCCGTAAGTAAGATGAAACTTACTGGAAATATAATTCTTAACCTAAAAGTGTAAAAAGTTCGACAGATATAAAGGCGAAAATAAGGTATCATCTCGCTTTAGGTTTCCTTCGAAACTTCAAAAGCGAAATAACATTTAGTTTATGTAAAAGGCACTTAGTTGCTTTGTGTATATCACTGACAACTGAAATTACTCAATAATTCCAGGGCACCTTTATAGTTGAGAACTCGATTAATTTGACAGCACCAGACTGTTATAATATTATGTATCAATACTTATTTTTATCCTACACCCTTAAGTACAAAATATGTATTAAAATATACTTGACTGTCCTTCCTACAATTGTGTAGTAATGACCGACTTACGATGAATTATTGTTATTTCCTTCTCTCCGATACCCGACGGGGAGCTCGGTTCGGAAGTCACAAGCCACGGAGACAATGATGATATAGGTTGGGGTTTCGGTACAACATCTTTTCTTTCCACTGGTTTAGGCGAGGCAATTTTGGTTTGAGCTCGCGGAGGTTCGACCACCACAATAGAGACGTACTGCGAATTATTAGCTAGCGGCGAATTCGGCTCGTTCAGAATTTTCGGTGAAGGTGTAGACGGAATGGACAGATTAATGTTCGAAGACTCATTCATTATTTTAATTTCATTCTCTCTCGCTTTAAGAATGTTGTTACACTTCAACTGACCCGGAGGCAGATTCTTAGTAGACGATAAATAACATTTTGCTTGATTGTTCGGTATCTCTTTGTCCGACAGTGAATCTAGTTGATCTTTCTTAGCTTCGTTTTTGGAGTCATCGTTATTCAATTTCTCTTTCACGAGGCTCATAAGAAGATCGTTAAGTGGATTAAATTCAGCCGCGGGAGAACAATTACAAGGCGGTTTGTTGATAACGAGCTGCGTAAGGTTATTTTTCTTCTCGTCTGCATTACCTTTATCTATTTTGAATAAAACTTTATTACTGATAGCGTCCTCCTTAGATATCTTCACCTCTTCCACTGGTTCGTCATTCATAAGATTCTTTGTTGAAGGCTCTCCTACTTCAGTTGGCTTCGAATCAATCTCAATAAGCGAAGATTTTTGTGACTTCGCGCTACTCTTTCTCGACAGAGTATCGAGTGCCGAATCCGGCACGAGCGGCGTAGTATCTGTAGAAGTACTCGGCATCTCGGTGTTGACTTCAGACTGGGATGGAGTTTCAGGTTTTGCTGTTACGTTCTGTTTTTCGCGTTCCCTTAAAACATGACTCTGACGTCGAGCGAACCTCTGGCTGGGACGTCTCTCGAATTGAACGGTGCGACGCGCTCGATTCTGTTGTGTGGTTTGGTATTCTGTTTTGCCCGAGTATTGGAATCTCGATCCCATCCTGAAGAAGTTTTGCCTGGCAGAAGGTCCTTTAACTGGGGCTCGTAAGCGGAAGAACGTGTGGTGTTCTACAGCACATTTCCAGAGATGTTTACATGCTTTTTCATTGTGCAGGCGGAAAACAAATGTATGCTCTTGTTCACGACCTTGATCATCATCTTCAACGACTACCAGCGTCAATTTCTTTTTCTTGAAATCCAATTTGCTTATCTTGGGCCAAAAGAATAACCCAATTTTTTGAGGTCCTTCAAATACGAGTATACCAGTAGGTGTGAGACCCAAATGGTACTCACATCCATCTTTCCCCAAAACAATGTGCATGTCGACACCATACATTTCAAGCCACTTTGCCTTATTTAAGTAATTTACTTCAGCTTGAGCTGGAGTAAGACCCTTGTATTTTTTATACTCTTCAAGTATTTCTATTTCCATCTCTTCTGTTTGATTTGGCACAAATCTAAACTCTGAAACTGTAGCAGGTGTGTGCATTGATTCATCAAAATCTCCTAATTCTGACTGGAGGGCCAAAGCAGCCAGCTCCACTGCAGTGGAATGAGGACATTCTAATTTACTCTCCAAAATATCTTTTTTTAGTTGTAGGAAAAATTGATATCTGGTCAATTCTTCTCTTAAATTATTGGGTTCAGATGAGTAAAATTTTACTTTTAAACGCAAAGTATATGGGGGTCCTATTTTAACTTGTTTCTTTATTGTTTTAGTTGGATCCAACCAGTGTTTAACATTATTTGTGTCAGTAAATTGCAGTCCAAAGTAATCTTTTTCAATTAAATCTAAAGAATAAAATACTTGTTCATAGAGATCTGCAGCACTCGCTTTTTTAGATAAATTGATTGATAAATCAGTTTCATCAAGTAACATTACCTTGCATTGTATCAAGTTTTTGTTGCTCGAATTTTTCTGGGCCTGTTTGTTTCGATTCTGGCTGGATGAGCGCCCTCTTCGGCTGAGGAAGCGCAGCATTTTGACAAGGCACAATTTATCTATAACAAAGTAAAAATGAAATGAACAGACAGCAGTTTATTTAAAGTACCAATAAAAGAAACAGATTGTACTGATTATTATATTCTGGTAAGAGTACTTGATTGACACCTAACTCTACAAAATGTAAAGTCTATTAGTCCACCATATATAATATAATATTTTATCATTATAATGACAAAAGAATATAATGAAGTGTGTTTCAGAAGCCTTTTATGTAAATGCATTATAACATGTCCAACATAATGGATTAAGGGTATTATAATTGGATTGCCACTGAGCATAATTAATGTTAATATTGAGTTTGGCCATTATTATTTTAAGCAATTATTTTACATACGAATTAATATCTATACATAAATTATTTATAATGAAATTTTATGTGTAAGAAGTAAAAATAAAAGTACTATAGGTGGATAATAACCATTTTCACATTAGTACCACATAAAGTAATGATCTATGTGCATTATGTTACCATCTGGTACATTAGTGCACCCAGGTCAATATTGCAATGTATATTAGTATGTTTATGTAAAACTAAGACATTTTTGTGGGCGTATATATTAGTTCTAAGCGAACGTGGATAAAGTGAAAGAACTGGTTTTCAAAAGATTGCATTTTCTATACACGTTAATGTGACTACTTATTTTTATGTTTATTACATGAACATAAACAACTTACCAAATCCTCAATGATGTACAAAACCTCCAGAATCATCAAAGTAAATTGATAAATTCTCAATCCATTGAAAATAAACCTTGACAACACAACACAGAATAAAATATTAAAAGCAGATTAAAATAAAAATAACCATTTATATTTTTGATTCATAAAAATATAGACAAATTACGAGTGAAATAAACCTTTTGATCTTAATAACAGTAATTAATAGTCAAGAATTATTTCATTAATGAATGTGTAGTGAAAATGAAGACGCCCTTTTTTAATCTGTTCTTTAGATTTGACATTTGTTTGACACACTGTGAATGCCTCCTCTCCTCTCTGGATTTTTGAAAAGAATCTGACTTTTCATATGAGGTGATTGTGCGTGGCTATTTTATATAAAAGTAAAACGTTCTTTTTAAACAATAAAGGTAAGTTTATTATATACCATAAACTTTATAGTAACACTGTATCATTATCTTTATATTTTAACTGTTATAGGACATTAGAAACTGTTAAAATTGAGGTTATATGCTAAGAGGGTTTTGCCTTATTAATTCTGGATTACAGTAACATGTTTTTATATTCAGTACTGCGTATTAACGTTATCCAAATTTCAAGAACATGTCTGAATTAACATAGGGTATATTTTAAAACGATACTTAAAAACTGATATAACTGCTAAACTTGTTTATACGGTATTTTCTATTGACAACAAAAGGTATTGTCAAGGAGACAAATATTGAAAACCATCTAAGAATGATGTGTACTTGTAGCTGTTTCTTACAAACTATTAAAGTTAAAAATTCAATAAATGTGCAAATAGGCCTGTTGTAAGTAAAACGAAATAAAGCAGTACCTACATTTAATGTATTCTAAATATTTTAAATCTATTAATAAATTTGTGTTCATTTTATCCATAATAAAAAACCTTAAAATGTGTGTAATTGCATTTATTTGATAAAGAAATCTTTTTTGTAACAAAAATATTTGTAATGTGAATGAAACCATATTGTTTACAGATGCCTGTAGCCGATGATATACAATCTTCTTGGGCAGATGAGGTTGAAATTGATCAAGGAGCTCTTCCACCACCATCTGAAGTGGTTGAAAATGGCTTAAAGATTGTCACCGAATATAAATATGACAATGACAATAAAAAGGTGAAAATTGTAAGGACATATAAAATTGAGAAGCGTGTTGTATCTAAGGTAATAAAAATAAAATATTTTACTGATTTATATAATTACTGACTATTAGTGTTTAAAAATAGTTTTATGATATAAAACAGTTCAATATCCATTTCATCATAATGGTTGCAAATGAACAAAGTAATGTTTCTGTTTTAGAGTATTGCAAAGCGTAAAACATGGAGTAAATTTGGTGATTCAGCAAGTGATAAGCCCGGTCCTAATCCTGCAACCACTAATGTCTCTGAAGATGTATTTATGCAGTTCATCACCAGTAAAGAAGAAAGTCAACGAACTGACGATGGTGAACTAGATGGTCTTAAGGTATTTATTTGATACAAATTAATGTAATGCATTATTTGGTGTGGACTTGATATATAAAAAAACCTTAAGCTTGCTTCATTCAGTTCTGACTGAACAGTCAAACTGTTCAAATAAAACTGTCAGAACTAAGTGTGTGTAGCAAGTTTAAATATGGTACCATGTAAATATATAATCTCTATTTAATGTCAAGCTCAAAGTCTGATGAAATAAATGTTCACTAATAATTAATAATTATTATATTTTACAATTTAATTTCAGCCTCAAACAAGTAGTGTCATCTACAAGTGCCGAACATGCCAAGGTGAACATTGGACTTTGAGTTGTCCATTCAAAAATAGTGATGTGGTTATGGCCAAGGCCAATGAAGTTGCTAAAGCTGCTGGTGAGTAGGAATTACTTTTTACATCTAGTTATTTATGAAATAATTAATTTTTTAATTGAAAATTCAATTCAAAAACCACTTTCCATACCCATTCCTAGTTTTTTTTCGTTAATGTTTCCTATTAAATTGTTATGATCAGAAACGAAGGCTCCTGCGACAACCAACAAGTATATTGCGCCGAACATGCGCGAGGGCGCCAAGCCCCGCAGCTGCGAGCCCCCGGGCCCGAGGCGTGACGACATTGCAGCCATACGTATCTCCAACCTCAGTAACTTTGCTGTTGAGGCGGATCTTGATGACCTGGTCCGTGGCTTTGGACCTGTACAAAAGCTGTACCTTGCAAAGGAAAAGGTTTGGTCTATTTATTATTTACCACTTTTTTGTTGATTTACAACTTTTTAACTACCTACTTTGGTTAGGTAGACATAAAAAAAGTTAAGAATCACCTAGGTCTTTAATAGATAGAAAAGCTTAATTAGTCATTCCAGATTTAAACAGCATCTCCACAAATTACATGTTAAAAGGCTTATGTTGTTTAAATTTGTCGGTAAAATGGTTACTATTAGTAATCATGTGAAGGAAATACCATTTGAACCACTTTAATGCAGGAATCCTTATTCTTATCTAAAAATCTGTCCATTAGAATAAAGTATTAAAATACTTGATGATTATAATTTTAGTTCATAAATTGTAAATGCTTTGTTTTAGAGCACTGGACAATGCAAAGGATTTGCATATGTCCACTTCAAGTTTAAAGCCGATGCTGCGAAAGCTATCCAGATACTTAATGGTTATGGGTATGATCACTTGATTCTGAATGTTGAATGGTCGAAGCCACCACAAAATAATTAGTTGTCACCGATAAAAAACTTATTTACAATATTTTGGAATAAATGATTTAAAAAGTATGATTTTTGTTTTAATGTTAACACAGTTTGTGACATGCATGGTTAAAGAAATTTAATTGAATAACATTGGTTTTTATCATATACAAAGCCAAGCCTATAATAATGAATGTTATAACATCCTATAAACTGTGGAAGTCTTTTAAAAAATGATTGCCATCACACTTGGTAACATATGTGCTAATTTATAACTCAAACATGTATGCTTAATAATGCAAATAAAACAAGTACATAACAGTACCTGAATGTTTCCATCCGATATTTGTATAACACTCGGAAGATAAAAAAAAATGTTTTTTTGGAAAGTAATATAAATAAATGAGTTCTCTTAACATTAACAGACATTAATATATTTTAAATCCAATTATTTATTCGAAGCATTTCTTATGACTAGACATTTATTAAAGTATTTTAACACCAACACTAATGTGAATAAATAGTTAAAAAATAACATGTGCACTTAGTTTTGGAAAATGCTCAAGTCCCATTTAAGTAACTAACAACAAACAAGCATGCCAAAGATATTTTATATGTCAATATCATATTTTTCATCATCACTGTTAGGGCTATATGTTTCTTCAGGGAGTCTTACTTCACCGCAGAACATAAGTTCTACATAATTAAAATAATCTAATGCTATATTAGTTAATGTTGCTCCTGTTGCGATGCCAAGTACTGTGCCAAGGACTGGTCTTTGGCCAACAGAGCTTCTTAAAATTGCCCATAGGAATATAGAACCTAAAGGCCATAGACAACCACCAAGGAATGCCCAAGAGAAACGCCTTGCCGGTGCAGCAGTGGCAATGTGTGGTCGTCCCCAAAGCCAGAGTCCAGCTCCACTGCCCGCTGATAGGAATAAAACATCTGTCACATCACGTCGAGGAAATAATCTGAAATGATATAAATAAGTCATCTAGTTTTAGTCTAATTGATTTCAATGTTTTGCTTTTACATGTATTGATTAGTGTCAGTACGGCCCAAGGAGTCACAATAATAATTATAATTATTTGTCAATGGAACAGTGCCTTCACGGTGTAGGTACACAATATTCTCTAAACAGAATGGAAGGATGGCGGAAGTAGAAAAATTCTAGTTGCTAATTAAAGAAGTACATACCTGACCATCAAGTGTGGATTCATCACACTGACTGATAATGTTGTGTAACTGACGAGGCCTTGTAAAGGCAAATAATAAAATAAAACATTGTCCTTAGTGAAAGGTGGTATTCTTATTCTGTTAACAGATTTATTAATATATTCTACAGTTTTAGGAACTGTAACCGGTAGACTGAAAACTTGTGTTTTAATGTTAGCATAAATCTTCTCAAAAAATTCCATTGTGATGAGATGATTTAAACACTGTATTCTTGATCTACATTAACAGAGTTACGTAGGTACCGATAATTTGGCAAGGGCTATAAGGTTATTTATAATGATTAATTGTAATTAGCACTAAAGTTGGTAGTTCGGACACTGAATAAATTTTAATACAATCAAAAACACAGATAAACATAGACAGGAGAAACTGACAAGCATGTAGATCCAGATCACACAATGTCACCATAGACTTACATTAGACTTTCAATATTCATAAATAATTTGTCATTTCTTATTATTCAATACTTAAAGTAATGCATGAATTGCAAAATTCAAGTAAAAATGTTAAAAATCCAATTAGGCCAGCTAAAGCAGCCGAGAAAATATTTTCATGATATTCCCTTTGCCTTTGAGATGGAAAGTCATAAACATAAATATGTCAATGCCAAATGTGTATGTTTCGACGATCTGTCAATGTCATGTATGTTTTATAGGTTATTTATAAAATAATATTATATTATGCTTGTTAAACCGCGTTTAATCAATATTTTAAAGAACTTTAATTTAAATAGAAATGTGTTTTCTGTTAGGAATGTACTGGCTTTATCGAAAAGAAATTACACGGATAGCCTTATACTTGGCTTAGAAACATCTTGCGACGATACTGGCTGTGCGATTATAAATAAAAAGGGCGAATTATTAGCAGAATCTCTACATTCGCAGAATTTAATGCATTTAAGACATGGAGGAATAATTCCAGATATTGCTCGGGATTTGCATAGCAGCTCTGTCGAACCAGTCGTATCTGAAACATTGAAGCAGGCTCGAGTATCAATGAATGATATCGCAGCTATAGCAGTGACCTTAAAACCTGGTCTTCCCCTGAGCCTAGCGGTTGGAATGAAGTATGCAAAACATCTAGCACGTAAATACAATAAACCAATAATTCCAATACATCATATGGAAGCTCATGCATTGGTTGCAAGAATGCAACATAATATTGAATTTCCATATTTAACTTTGTTAATATCTGGAGGCCATTGTCTATTAGCTGTTGTTGAAGATGTGATGAACTTTAAATTACTTGGAGAAAGTATTGACATGGCACCTGGTGAAATGTTTGATAAGGTTGCTAGAAGAATGAAACTAAGAAATGTCCCTGAATTTGCTCAGATGTGCGGGGGACAAGCAGTTGAACTAGCTGGATCAAGAGCTACCAATCCACATTTATTCAAACTGCCTTTACCCTTGGCTGATTATAAAGATTGCAATTTTAGTTTCAATGGTTTAAAAACATCAGTATTACTACATTTAAGTAGAAAGGAAAAAGAACATCAGATAACAGCTGATAAGTTAATACCAGAAGTTAATGATTTATGTGCAGCTATGTTAATGGCCACATCTAGACATTTAGTTCATAGAACCCAGAGAGCTATGGAGTTTTGTCAACAAAATAATTTAATACCTGGTTGTAAAAAACAATTAATTGTGTCTGGTGGAGTAGCTTGTAATAATTATATTTTTAATGCTCTTTCATTGTTGTGTCATGAATTCAATTATCAAATATACCGGCCTATACCAAAATTATGTACAGATAATGGAGTTATGATAGCTTGGAATGGTTTAGAGAAATGGCAAAGAGGCTTGAATATTATTACAGATTTAAATAGCTTAGATATTGAAGGTACTAGTCAATTAGGTGAAAATTTTATATCAAAAGTTGCAGAAGCAAGAATTCCTATAAAACTAGTTAAAATAAAAATGAGATGTTAATATTACCTTGCTGTTTAATTTACGTTTCACAGCCTATACCTTCTTTCTTCCATAATACTCCATAATAATACTAAAGACTTAAGTCTTTCTACCCATCTTTTCCGTTACATTGTGTGCCTCTTCAATTCGTCCTCGAAGTTTGTGTTCTTTTCAATTTAAATCTTGAATGTTATTTGACTTAATCGGAAGTTATAACATCTAATCGTGGACATTCTGTTTTGGAAATTGAACATGCATATAGTTTATAATCAATATAATGTACAAAAATATGTAACCATCAATGTTCAAAACTTTTCCAATAATTTTTGTATCGGCAATTTTTTTCCCCCGCGTAAGCAATATGAAATATTTCCGATACATGTAAATCGATGCTAGCTGGCATTATAAATCAGCCGTGTTCGTATGGCGTCGTAAAGTACATTTATATTCAAGTTACCTGGACCCGATCTGTTTTTTTTTCTTTTTCTTTTCCTTACTTTATGTGCATCTTATTACGGTCCGGCGATATTCTGTAATCAGATGCTCAGTAATATTCCGTTTTTCGTGCGATACGTATAAGATCGTCGGTCAAACAGCTAGAATTATGTTTAACACCAAGATAAATCATAAGACGGTATTTAAAACGCGGTATATGCGTATATGTAGTAATATATCGGGTTACAGATTAAGGTATTTGCATAAACAAAGCTCTAATTGTGATAAGCTAATGAATTTTAACGATATTCCCGGCCCCAAGAGCTATCCGATTCTTGGAACTTTACACAAATATTGGCCCATCGTAGGTAAGTCATATGTTATTATTCCTGTGTTAAGTGAAATAGTAAACTACAATAACGATTGCTTTTGGCCACTAGATTTACATTTCACATGTGAGCAGGATTCCTATTTACTGGGTCTGCTAGTAAAAGTTGTATTTAGCAAATACAATATGCATTTGATATAGTGTTTTTGAATTCGTTTGTTTCACTCAGAATATTTATATTCCAGGAGAATATAACGCAGAGGCACTAGATAAGATTGCTTGGTTAAATTGGCGTCGCTACGGAGGTTTAGTGAAGGAAGTGCCCGGTGTGAACTTACTTCATGTTTACGAGCCCGACGTGATAGAAGCAGTATTCCGACAGGACGATCGTCATCCATCGAGACGGAGTCACGTGGCAATGCTCCACTATCGGCTGAGCAAGCCGAATGTTTACAATAGTGGCGGTTTGCTTTCCACGTACTGATTTGATACTTTTATACAAGAGTCTGTTTTTCCTTTCATAAATGTCGAAACGAGACCCTTTTTGTGAAGCAATAACAATATAAATAAATACTTTGATAAGTAAAATCATATACACCGCTTTCATAGAAGTGATTAAACATTTGTAATAAGTACGAAATAAAAATGAGGAATTAGCACTGATTATTAGCACATAGAAAGATATACGCTAAGAACCTTTTAACTACGGAAATTATTTTTTTTTAGGAATGGCCCCGAATGGTGGCGTCTCCGTAGTACTTTCCAAAAGAACTTTACAGGTCCCCAAAACGCAAAGCAATATGTAGAGTGTGCGGATAAGGTTGCATGTGAATTTGTTGATTGGATAAAGAAAATCGAATTGTCACATGAAGAAGATTTTCTAAAATATCTAAATAGATTGAATCTCGAAGGTATATGTAAAATATTTCTCGCACCGACGAGACGCCCTACATAGCAACGGCTGGAATACTAACAAGAAACGCTGTTAAGATTCATCACGTTTCATTAAAATAATAAAATTATGTTCGCAAAAAAATTATAGCTTAATGTATTGCTTCACTAGCGCCATCTTTTATAAAAAATAAAGCACTTCAATATACAATATTATTTTTACCGTTTCCAGTGATTGGGGTAGTGGCTATGAATGAAAGATTTAATAGTTTCTCGATGGAAGAACAAATGCCCGAGTCCCGCAGTAGTCGAGTGATCGCGGCTGCTTTCGGTTCCAACAGTGGCATTATGAAACTTGACAAGGGAATTCTTTGGAGATTTTTTAAAACACCCTTGTACAAAAGACTTGTTAAATCTCAACAATATTTAGAAAAGTAAGTTATCAGTTCTATATTTTTTGAATAATCCTTTACGTCTAAAATATTTTATTGTTTATTTTTATTTTACAGGACATCAACGGAAATTTTACTAAACAAAATAAACTTTTTTGACAAAGGAAAGAAAGGCGCAGGCAATTCACTTTTAGATTCATTTCTGAACCAACCAAACTTAGATATAAAAGATATTACTGGCATGATGGTCGACATACTTATGGCAGCCATTGATACGGTAACAGAACTTATATATCTTCATATTCTAAAAGTAACAATTATTTATTAAATATGTTTTCAATCTATTTTTCTAACGTATTTTCGGACGTCTGAAACTCTGTAGTCTTACATACCTCCGGAACAAGTTAAGGGTAGAGTCTTTGTACAGAACTTTAGGTTCTAAGATATTTTCTAGTGATGAAGCTTTGAGTTGATTTTTCTTATTTTCAAGACTGCTTACTCCACGAGTTTCGCGCTGTACCATCTTGCTCGCAATCCAGATTGTCAGAGGAAATTGTATAATGAAGTTTCAAAGTTACTGTCATCAAATAATACTCTAACTTCGGACGTACTCTCAAAAGCTGTGTACTTACGGAGTTGTGTAAAAGAGAGCCTGCGACTCAATCCAGTGTCGGTCGGCGTTGGTCGCTTGTTGCAAAAAGATATTGTACTGAAAGGATATTTGATTCCTCAAGGGGTAAGTTCTAAGGTTCAGTTTCATAATCGAATAAATGTCATAATAATAATGAGTCAAAGTAGTTCAGAAACTGTAAATAAGTCTTTTATAATAGACTAACTGTTGCTCGCGACTTCGCCCACGTGGAAATCAAAAATAATAAAAAATAACGCTTATGTTACTCACTGATAACGTAGCTTTTTAATGGTGAAAGAATTTTTGAAATCGATCTAGTAGTTTTTGAGTTATTTCAATACATACAAAAATGCAAATCTTTCCTCTTTATAATATTAGTATAGATCGAGAACAAAATAATAAACTTAGAATAATTTGACCTTAATTAAATTCAGACCGTCATAGTGACCCAGAACATGGTAGCGTCACGTTTGCCGCAGTACGTGAAAGATCCACTGGTGTTTAAGCCGGAACGTTGGATTCGAGATTCGTCTCAATACGAGAACATACATCCATTCCTCAGCTTGCCATTCGGCTTTGGGCCACGATCGTGCATCGCTAGAAGAATAGCTGAACAAAATATGTACATCATTCTGATCCGTGTAAGTCCATGTTCACTTTAATAAGGTTGTTGGAAAAACATTTCCAATAAAAAACCATGTAAAATAATGTTTGTAAAATGTCTTTTCCCTTTTCAGTTAGTGCAAGAATTCGAAATGGAATGGATGGGCGGAGATCTAGGCATTAAAACTTTGCTTATCAATAAGCCAGATAAGCCTATATCGTTATCTTTTACCCCGAGGCGTAAATAATTTTATCAATACATAAATAATAACTTGTTGAATTAAATTAAATAATATAACAATGCGTTTTTCTTTCATTTCAATCGTTTCAAAGATTTTAAATCTCTAACATCGCCATTCAACATTTTAATATTTAAATAATTGTCGATTAGTTAAATAAGTTTTTATTTGATTCGAAATAAAAAGCAGGATAACTGACACGCCAGTGATAGTTAATTTTCGTGTATATTTGTTAAGACATTTTAGCTACAGCTCAGTAATTTTTAATTAATATTTTTAAATATAGGCAATAAAATAATGATAATAAGTTATAATAATATTCAACAATATAGATACACAATTATTAAGTACATTAAAATTAATATTACAGATATGTCCCATTTAAGTTACTGCAACAAGTTGTCATTAAGTTGTTTTTGTATTCGTCGAATGAAAAATATAATGACAAATTATTCGCAACAACTTTTTCTTATTTCACTTACACCAAGCTAAAGCACCGATAAATCAATCAATACACAAGTTATTGTACAATTATTTGATCCTTATCATTTCAAAGAAGAAATACATATCTATAGAGTTTAGGGGAAATAACAGTGTAATTTAAATTAAGAAAATAGTGTTTACATAAATCTTTCAAAGTTAAAATATACATATGACATAGAATTAGTTAAATCTACTTTAATCGATTTGTCTTAATTAAAAATGGAATTGACAGACTTTTTTAATTAGTTACAAAAACTCATAACTCGTATTTAACTTTATGATTACATTTGTTGTTTCTTCTCTGTAAAGAATTGTTTAAAGAAAAGGAATTTAATCTTTTGAAGGAAAACAAACTTAGTGTTTAAAGTACCTTTTATAAGAAAAAAAATATATTATATTACAGAGCATAAAGTAAACAGGCGTATAAGTTTTACTATCTTGATATAAATCTAGACTATTACTTTACAAAAGGCATTTTAAATGCTATGTTTAGACATAATGGTCTAATTTTTGAATAAAGGCATAGTAGGCTTTGTAATAAAACGCCTACTTGAGTTTGTTCACCTTGATGAACTCCCGCGATAGCTCAAGTTAGAAAACATTTATGAATCCTTATGAAAGCATTATGACCGTATAAATTATGATACAGTTTTACTTACTTTAAATGAATATGTTAAAAATTACATATCTGTTTTATACTTGTAAGATGTAATTAAGTTGTTAAGTAAAAAAGTGCATTTGAATATTCAATATTCGGTATTGTTGTTTAAATGGCACCGATATTCAGCGGTCACGATAATTAAGTTTTCTTTAAAGAGATGAAACATAAACTAAAATAATAAATTAAGTTTAAGATTACATTCTTTTTCTTGTGGTTAACGCCCACCTTTTCGTAGATTTATGGCTAAGAAATTTCGTTCGAGATTCAATCGTTTTGTCTTCGTCAGTTTTTTTGTAATGTATAAAATACTGATATGCAAGAGGTAACTCTGACTTACTTCACACAAATAATGACTCGAATTCACTGAACAGGTCTGGGATCGTATGGCGTCGCGTCGTGGCCTACGTACCTGTTGTTTTTACGAATTTGGAAACCTTCGCCAGGTGACGTGTTGTAATAAATAACTCTTCGAATACCAAACGGATCTACGTAACCGAAACTCCCTATTCGTTCGTTCGCGTCTTGGGTAGCTTCTTCGTGGTACTGCTTTGGAAGGTAGTATCTGAATCCGTTTCTTCTGTACGCTACGCCGTCGTATCCTGGGAACTGTGGTGTGTATCCATCACCGACTCGTACATTGCCTTGATACCGACGCATCCAGTCGTCAGCGTGTCGATAAGAGTTAGGGTTGTAGACATCATAGCGTCTGTATGGTGAGCTGTCACTGGCGTAGTAGTGGTCATCGATTGTGTTTGTGTTCTCGTAATTGTAAGGGTTTGGGGAAGGAGATGCATCTTCGGTTGTGATCGGTGGTACAGTTGGTTTTAAATTAAATGGCGTTGAAGTATCGATAGAGTTGGGTGATACTTCGACGTGTGGCGTCGAAGTGGGTGATGGGTAGGAGTATGGTGTTGGAGTAATGGATGCTGCGCTCGGGTAGGGCTGCGGTGTCTGGTGGGCAGTTGTAGGTGCCGGTGGGGGTTGCGCTGTGGTGCTGCTTGTTGCGGGTGCGCTGGTGCGATGTACCGGCGGCGCGGGTGTAATACCGAACCCGGAGTCAGTAGGTGCGGTCTTTGCCATTTTTATTGACTCCTATAAAAAATATTCATCTATAACTTGAGTATACATTAAAAGTACACAGATCTATAAAAAAACAGTATAAGCTTTATAATTAGATTTGTCATCAAGTAACGAAAGTGCGTATTTAATCATTAGTAAAAACTATACGTACTCCAATTGGTCGGTTCAATCCGACATAGACAGTTTTAGACTTATAAATTCTGTATCCCTGGTCATCGGCAATGTAGTCTTGCAACCTCAGGTATCCATCTGCGCCCACCCATCCTGTTGTTCCTGGAAATTGCAAGAGAAATGATATTAAAAGTAAATTAATTTCAATTATTCAAATAAAACCTAATATTTGTATTGTTCATATCTTCAGTTAAAAGAATCTGTACAATGATGATAAGGGTAATTGTAAATGCATTAAGGGCAATTTCCGAATTAATGACAAATAGAACCTTTGTAAGGAGAATGACATGTTATTGTCTTTTCATCACATCACTGAACATCGGATGGTATTATGATCTAGTGATGATCTACATTATGACTTGACAATTCATTCTAATGCTACTCACCTACAACTGAGCCGTCTTTCAGCCGTCTTTCTTTACGATATTGTCCGTTGTGAGTTTGGTACAGGAAGTAGCGCTCATCGTCTTCATCCGTTTGAATGTGGAACTGGTCGGGATCCTGCTGAGGACTGTAGCCGTCTAGTGCGGCCAGCGCACTGCATGCCCATATCTAAAAATTATTAAAAAAGCATAAAAATTAATGTCTGACAATTCCAGTACCTGTTGTCTATGATCGAGATTCTAAAATCTATACTACCGTTAATAAATATGTATGAAAAAGAAGTTCGCAGTAACAACATTACGCAATATGCAGTAAAGAAGGTTCTACGCCTCATTATAATGGTATGTTATCATTTGATTACATGTTAAGACAAGGTTTAGACAAATGAATCTCGCTGTAAGTACGACGCTGACTTAGGTGGGCTACATGTGCGTGGTTGTGGGGACTATCCTAATGGTTTATTATGAATCGTGTCAAGGACTACATCTAGCATATAAACAACATTTGTTAACAGCAAAAATACACTAAAGGTTGTAAGATGGTCCTTATTGTGCCTTTATTTCTACATTTCTTTTTATTTACATAAAATATGTTTTCTTTCTATTCCGGGAAAGCGTTGGCTTTAGAAGCAATGGCGTGTTTGCGTTAGTTTTATAATGATCTTGCTTTTTTATGTCAATTTATAAATCAGCTCAGCGTATTAGACTTGATTTATTTTGCTCGTTTCATTCATTAATTGATATTAACAATTCTTTTTCTCTTTTCTTGAAGCGAACAGATTGCTGTTTTAAAGATAACGATGAGCCAGGTAGAAAAAATATGCTTATCTTTTGGCATGGGATAGCTTTTAATTAACTTTTATCACTGATATATGTATTTAAAGGAACATCAATCACGTTTATGATGTCGTCTTTTTATTTTTCACCAATAGAAATTAATTATGTGTTAAATCAATGTATATTTTTACGTAACGTGCGCAGTTTACTTGAGTGTACAACTGGTAAATTAACAATTTTATTTGTAAAGTACATCAAAATGAATATCCGTGTATGGTTGAGTAACGAGTCTAAAATGTACTTGTAGATCCTGGATACGATATGTCTTCATTACGTCAATAAGGCCTTCGGTGACTTGTTAGTGAGCTATTGTTCTGTAAATTGCTCGTTCTGTCTCTAATCCGAGGCAAAGTATTGTCTCACAACACGCGGTCCGATTTTACGGCTAATGCACACCGAGCAACGACAAAAACCAGACATTTTACAAAAAAACAACGACAACGTTAATCAACTTATGGACGTTTTTCAGACACTTAAGAAGGTCTTGAATAATTACACTATTTTTTTAAGTTAAAATGATAATTAACAATTTATAAAAACTTAATACGCTTCAAAATTTAAGTAATGAAACAATTTGGGAATTTAATTTTTATATTTTGATGGACTGATGTTATGACAAGTATTCAAGTAGTCAAGTACTTGTAAAGAAATTCAAAGATACATGTGAAGTCAACCAATATGCACTGGGTCAGCGTGGTTGACTGTTGCCTAGTCAGCCTTAACTTAGAGTAGGCGCCGAGGCGCTCAATGGGTATAGTCAGCTGATGATGATATTAATGACGTTACAAGGACAAAGTTCTTAAAATTAATTATTAGAATAGATTGAGATTCATATTACATTATGAGAGTTAATTTGTAATCCATGCAGTGAAATACAAATTTAATTAAAAATCTGCTTAAGAGTTGGCTCATTGCCCGCATCTTTCCTGTATACAATACGGAAAGGACAGGATGAAAGATTACCAGGAAACTAAGCAGTATGCGTATGCATCGACCGTACTTACAACTAGCCTTCTAGAATATTAATTTAGGTAGTCGTAAACACAAACCTACAAGGCTGGTGCTGTCATAGCCTCGGGAGCATACGTGGGCTGGCAGCTAAGGAGCAACGCGGAAATGATTTACATGCGTATCGGATTAGACGACAATTGTTCTAATGTGAAACTGACGTGTTAATTAAACGTTACATAAACATACAAGTAGACCGCTACGAATGTCCGTTTTTAACGACATAACTAAGTGAAGCTATTATTAATAGATAAAAATATTATCTTGCTATATACTCTTACTTCTTTAAATTTTACAATGTTAATAAGAATGATTTAAACCAAAAAATTGCGTAGGTTGTCGATGAACACATATTGACTGTGTTTACGATGATTCACAAAATGAGCTGTTCTGGGACATACGTTTTGTCATTTTGTGCCTGGAATACATAAAACCAAGTACTTCTAGATAAAACATATGATTAAGTATCTATTGATTACGGCTACCTTTATGGACGTCGTCAGCCGATGATCTAGGCTATATCTAGGGAAGGCCGTGAACAATAATATGGTCTTATTCGCAGTAGTCTTACATCTATTTTACATTTTTTGAAGTATACCCATCGTATAGAATGGCGCCCGAAACCCCTTGACTCCTATCGACCATGGGTTCCTTACGTTTGAATGGTTCTGAAACTGAAGTTTATGGCCACCAACTTCTTATTTTCGAAGTCTAATTAAACTTAACTTTAGTACGGTAGTTTAAGCATATCATGGTACGACTTTAAAAACTTTCTTTGACCCATTTTAAATAACAAAAAGTATAGTAGACGAATCATGTCTTTAAATTAGGGTTAATGATTGTGATCGACATTTCCTTTGCTTCACGAAACGTCTCCATTTAGGGCTTTCGGTCAGTAAGGCACTCGCGTGTGTATTGATAAGTTAACAATAAGTCATTGTTGAAACTGACTAATTTGTTACGTTTGTACGGTGACACATACCTTGTGTCGTACTTTAAAATAATTATCTATAATAAAAACAATGTGGCTATTGCATTATACGGTCACCGGTTTTAGTTAAAATAAAAATAAGGAATAACGCTGGTTTTTTATATTAATGAAAAACCTCATTAGTAAATACTTGATGGTTGCTGGATTAAAAATAAGCTAAATATAATTAACTAACAACAGTTTTGAGAAACAGGAAATTTTAACAATATAATTAAGTAGACAAAAATCATGATAACCAGTAAAAACTGAAGAATATGAAAATTCATAACCTTAATTACAGTTTAAATTGTTTAAGTTTTTCGTTGATAAGTTAGTAACGTATTAATAATGTTTAACTACAGATATTTTTGGCCATTTAAAATGTCGTGAAGTGGAAAAATATAACGTTATTGAAAATGTAATAAAATATCGCTTGACGCATTTCCGTTGTTAAATTTATCCTTTATAGATAAAACTAAAACAATATCCGTTTTGGGTGTGACAAAATTATTAAGCAAGATATTTTATATAAGTCAGATATTGCGGAAATACGTGGGAGTCTATGGGCCTTGCATAACAAACTAAACATAAGCCGTAAGAAAGGTTTAAAATGTTTTCATATATGGTTACATTTAGTAATATGTAACTAGGCTACTGGAGTTCGTAACTGATATTCTCAAAATTCTTTGGAAATCGAGCAGGTGTGAGGTGTATGGAATATTTCTGCAAAATGAAATTGGCTAAAGTTTAATTTGAGTCCCACTAAAGGAAAGTCAATGACGATTCTTTAGTGCTATCTATATAGTACACTAAGCAAAATCTTCGGACATTTTGTAACTGCGTCTTGTATTCATTCGTAGGTTTCCATATGTAGGTATGTCTTACAATATTGCTTTTAATTATGTCGTGGGGATATCAAAAAGTTCGGTACACATGATAAGGGTTCGCCACGTTCGGTGGCGAACATAAAATTTGAATTTCGCGGTCCGGGTTAATGCGGGGTAACCAGGTGCATTTTTATTCTCCCGCACTGGCGGGTAGATTGAATCCCCTCTCGGGCGCGGGGCCTGGTTAATGCGGGTAACCCGGCGCATTTTTTTTCTCCCGCACTGGCGGGTAGATTGAAATCCCTCTCGGGCGCGGGCGTGCGGGGAGTTGTGCGGGAGAATAAATAAGTCGTGTCCAAGCAGCCAAGCGGATCGGTCTGTTACATGTATTCATGTCATCGGAAGTGCGTGTCATCAGTCAACGGGCGTGTCTATTTTGGTTAGCGAACGGGTCGCTCGAAATTCGGTTTCGCGCTTGAAACAATTACGGGGCACACGGTTACATCTGTAGGCAGCATCGCTGGCGCCCATAGACTTTACAGAACCAGACTTAGCTCGATTGACACCGACAGAGACCAGGCACCTGCAGGAGGTGAGACGGGCATCGAGCTGGTGTGTACCACATTTCCTTGTTTACAATATGATGTATGCGTAGTTCAAGGGTTGTGTCGCGGGATCCGAACCCGCGTTGTATAGCACACAAAATATAATTTATATTGTATACTTGTGTTTTAAATTCATTTAAAAAAACTTTCCTTGTCGATTTAGTAACAGCAGTCGCTAAATAATCAGAAATTTAAAATCGCTCATAGAATAGTTTTTACCCACTACAAAAGGTTGCATATCGTGTCATAGAGTTTCCAATACACCTGTAAAATATATTGCTAGGTCTATATTTTAAATGTAACAGTGAGGGATGATGAAATACTTTTGCACACGTGTTTGAAAACAATACAAATGAAAACTCACGGTAAGGGTGACGTTAACGTTCGTTCAGTCCGTTGAGTCACGGTATGTCGCGACCGTTTCCTTAAATGACCGTAGATTAGTCCTGTGCCCGATAAGCTAAAGTTACGTGATGATGGTAACAGTATGGTGTAACTACACACACGTGCCACAGGAGCATATCTCTATTACAATCAGCAGTTACGCAGGTTGAGTTTAACTACACATTATTGTGCAAAGATAAACTTCTATTATTTTAGTATAATAGATTTTAATCAAATGGTCTCATCTGTTTTGATAGCATTTCATTAAACAAAAAATAAATTAGCTTGTGTGCAGTGTTTATTAAGTGGTGTGCAGTAAAATGAAACTCGAATCTCTTGACTGCACAGTCATCTCTTCTGGTGGGAGGGTTGTTGTTCTACAAAGTCCTATGTTGTTGTACACGCGTTGTACTTTATTATTGTGTATTGTTATATAATTAGTTTATATTAAATCGTAACTAACTTCCGTATTTTTTACTATGATTATAAAGTAAACACAAAGTATGCGGATAATTACGCGTAGGTTTTGTCATTACTTCAAGGCATGAGGTCAGCGAACGGTGGGAACTTTGTGGGTGGGACTGTAAGTATCCAGGCGTCAAAGCATAGTCGTGCGACAGTTTGACACGATTATATTACAGTTTGTCTGATTTAATGTAGAGTCATTCTAATCTAAATAACATCCTTATATTCTTTAACGAAGATTGATTTTAAATGGATCAATTCTCGAGACCAATAATTCAAAAAGTTTGTGATATGAGTTATCTAAACCCATTACCGAATATGTATTAAAATTTCACTGTAGATATCTAGATGAAATATTTTTATAAACTTTATTTGACAGTTTCTATTGAGAAAGGTCGTGTTATCTAATTGCAATTATATAATTTTTTAAAGGTTGGTTGAGTGAGAGAGAAGAAACCATAAAGTCAATTTACAAACAAAATACTATCAGTATAGACAGTTCCTGTTAATTAAGATATTACGCCTTCTATATATTTGTCGGCTTTCGATTTGCCCATTAAGTATCTTTGGTAACGCAATACCATGTCCGTGGGCGCTGCCCACAACCGCGTGGGCTTCCACGGTACGTAAATCCGCATTGCACGAGTACTGTAACCTTGGTCATGCTTAGCAAATTTATTGATCATTACGTGAACGAATTTAAAAAATACACGACATTTTCCGCTACACGAATGCCGGTAATTCAAAGACTTAGAACACAAAGACGGTCTTGATGTTTTTGCTCTATTTTATTACTAAATCAACACAAGAAATTGAGAAAAATCAATAGACGTGAATTTGTTTAGATTGAATCGTTATAGTTATATGGAAATAAACTTTAAGGTGAAATAAATAAAGTTTATTGAGAAAGGATAGAGATTCAAAATTCATTAAAGAAATTTTTAAAACCAAAAGAAAGGCTTATGAATGTTTTAGTCACTAAACAACTTCTAATTACTCTTTTTTGAGTCACCATTAAAACAGAGGCCATAAAAGACGCGTTAAGGTTCAAAAGGGTCTTTGTTCGATGCAGCTCTTCAACATTCCTCTTCGTTTAAGCTTAATGTCATTATGATAACTGTAAGTCAACCGTTTTGTTGCCATAGGGAGAAGTGCACGCCATGTTTATTAAAATACGTAGCATTCATATGCGCCAAAGTGCATATCGGTCGAGGGAATCTTACGGAATCCAAACGATAAACAAAAGAACATTTGGTTTTGTAATAAAATTAAATTGGAAAAATAACTGCAGTTATTGCTTACCACATTAGAAGTAGAAGTCGTAAGTGTTAATTATTTTTATACTATGCAAATTATACAATCTGATATATTTTTCAATGTATTTGGCCTATGGAGTAGCTACCAAACTTATGTGCATTGACACAGGCTTTAAGACTACTAGAGCCATAATACAAGAATAAACAATTTCCCATTCCGATACCGATCTCGGCAACTTATAAAATGTTATATAAATTATCACTTAAAATAAAGATAAAGCAAATAAACAATGGTGAATGTCGTAAACAATGAGGGTACAAAGTAATTAAGTAAAAAACTAACTGATGGAACCATTGGAGCCCTGATATGAGCAAGCGTTCCCCGGAAACAATGAAAGTGATGTCCCCATGCGATACAATGCGGGTATGTTCTCACGCGACGAAAGCCAGCTGACGTAATTGTACACCGCAAGGTTACCAACCCACGGTGAAAATGTATCCCTCATACATGACAATAGGTTAAATAAACCTGCATAAGAAAACACCATACAAATCCGCTTTTCACTTTTAGAAATAAAGCTTTAATCGTTTTTGAATTTACTGAAAAGACCGTGAGAACCTCAGTTTTAATACAAATATTGTAGTTATTTTTATCGCTTAGGTACCTAAACGGTTTCGGTTAGTAACAAGTAACCGGTCACATGAAATGGATTGTAACTTGACACTCTATTTCGTCCTAAATTGCAAATTTAAGACTAGTCGGTATTGGTGCAACACCTAAAGCACTGACATAAGTTAGTAATTAATGTGTTACTTTTTTTCATACTTAAGTTCGTACTTAAAACTGCTCAACCTAAATTCTGCTCTTTGATGACTTGAATTTTTAATACTACGTTAAATCCATTTTATTTCCAGGAAATGATTACTGAAAAGTGTTTTAGGAACAGGGAAATGTAGTGACGTTTCCCTGTTTCAAATACTTTCAGAGCCAAGTTTTCGTTTCTGTGGCTCTGCTAACTTAATTTGCTTTTCATCTCTATATCTTGTTTTTATTAGGTATGTTATATTTAAATTTACATAGGTAATTGTTTATTGTGAACGTAAATGTTACACAGATTAAAAGCAATTGTAACTTGTGTCGCAAGTCGCCAGTGGTGTTAATTTAACTTCTGCGCTGATTCATATGCAGCCAATCGGAAGTGCTGAATGTAAACAAAGTGACGGACATGTTACACAATGCCATTGCAAAATACGCGCCGGCATAACCGCGACACTTTGGCATGTGCCAAAAGTGTAGGTGCTTTCTAATTGAGGACCGGACATATTGCTAAAGCTTAAAGGTGTCAAATGTCCTCCACGTAACGCTTATTTGACTATCATATCAAACGATCTTTGCTCGTCTTATTATCTGTTGGTTCACAAATCGGTTAATCGCATTCGTATGCGTAACTTCATTTTCGACTTTATTTTATTTTCTTAACATCACATCTGGATTGGCTTTAAAGAAGCTGTCGTCTCATAATAGAATGTGATCTTAATTTCTACATCTCAAAGATTATTTGCATTGTCTTTCGTCATATATAAGCAAGATCAATGTATCCTAAATTAAATATTGGTTAACTTATGAAGAAAAGTTCAGTCACGCACAGTTTTTTACATTCAATTCGATTTGTTATTGTATCACGTTTTAATATGCATGTCGTATTCTATTTCCGAATATTTGTACAAATCGTGGCAACGAAATCTAACTGAGACCGTACAAGTAAATCACATTTATGCGTCACGATCTTTGCTTTGTCAATTCAATTTTACGTGTCCAATGCTATTAATCCGTTAATTTGTTTAATAACCTATAAATTATTTGTTTTATTTCCTCAATATGTGCATATATCCTAGATAAATTTCCTAGTAATTTATTATATCCGTGTTTTTCATTAGTTTTTTAAAGGCGTAATTGCTTTTGTGGAAAACAAATAGTCACTTTTAGGAAATTAATTCTTTATTTATACTAGCAGTTTACTCGTAACATTATAGTGATTTTAAGATCATAAATATATTTTCTAATACATCGAACCAATGGCTGGTAAAGTTTTCAATACAAAAACTATAGGGTTGTAACAATATTACGGATTCATTGTTACCTTAGACATACAAGTACCCGTAACTGCATAATAATTTGTGCATAAGTGGACATAAATAACTACTTTGTTATGATTGTCTCCTTATGTAGGCCGTATTTTGTGTTATGTGTCGTGAAGCTACAAGATGCGTGTATTACTCATTATTTTGGTGTGCCATTGAAGATTGATATAGTCATTCTTACTGCACGCCCTTGAACGGTACAGTCGGCTGAATTTTCTGAACAAGGTTTCTTCATTGTTTCGTTTGTATCTATATGGCCTTTAAAACGGTCGTCTACTGATAGCATTGTATTGTGTTTTTTGGTTATAAATGTAGATGTTTAGGATAAGTAGCGCTTAGTTTATTTCTTTTAATTTCAAGCCTAATCAAACACACTGGCCACTTACAAAATAACATGCTAGGATTAATTTTCAATCTTATCTCTTACTAATGTTATAAATGCCAAAGTTTAGATCGATGGATGGATGTTTGTTACAGTTTGTAGTCTAAACGGCTGAACGGATTTCGACGAAATTATGTATAGATGTAGAGGATAGACTGGAAGAACATATAGGGTACTGACTTTTTTTATAATTCCACGCGGGCGGAGTAGTGGGCGAAAACTAGTAATTTATAAACGAAGCATAAATAGGTATTAATTCGTCTCTGTTACAAAATACAATAACAAAACGCAAAGGGGTAGGCAGAAATCACGGACCTCTATTTGGCGCAACATCGGTTGGTATATGATCTTTTAATAAACCATTTTCATTATAATCTAGGACATAATCTGTGATATTATATTCTTATCAAGTGAAACTTGTTTATGTACTTTAATCGCAGTAAATAATGTTAGGTATTCGCGATAAATATTGTTGCTGATTGTATGCCAGATGGCTAATGATGGGGGCGGATATTGTTTGTTTACATCTTAATTACGTTTGAATTGTATTGTAATTACATTTTAAATTGCATTTGTTTCCTGGTAACTAGGAGTTTATATACATCTGTTATGCAATCTTTACATTATGTAGATGTAGGCAAAAAAACAATACAAAAAGCTCAAATTGCGAACTATACTGGTACGGTTTGTCTGTATACTGTTGGTATTTCGTATTATCATATTTTAATAAGCTTTATATAGTTGTTTCGATTATAAATTATTAAACTTTCTCACAACTATGAATTGGAAAATTGGATGATTCAACCTCGTGTCAAATAATTTTCTTGGCGACGACAACAACTGGGTAGGAATTGCTAACTAGCTCTCTCCCATCATAATATTTTGCGGGTTCATGTCACGTAACTATTGCAAATTGTATTTTATGTAAATATGAAATCATTCCGTACCTTTCGTGTGACATACGTAAGCAAGACTATACCGCAATGGTCTTGTATCGTTTTATTTTTATATTTCCATCATCGTGTAATAACTATACACAACAAGCCTGATAATTCTTGGACAACTTACATGTATATGTAACAATTATATTTTTTCATGCAATAACTAGTTGTTATGTCTCAATAATAAAAAATAAACTATGATTTAGTGTCCGCCCACAGGCTTATCGCTTGTAAACCGCACGTAGAAATTATTCATTTTGACGACCTTCTCGGATGTCAGTCTAAAACTCTAGTGGGTTTGATGAAGTATACAATCTGCAAAATAATAGTAATTTATGCATTGAATCTATATGTAGTTTACGGTACAATAGAACGTTTAAAAATGTGCCATCGACCATGACGCATTGGACATATTTATCTCTATCTATATCCTTCATTATGATTAGAACAAATAGGCGTTCATAATACTTTAATTGATGTCATACTGGCTTGATATGTTATTATTTAACACTTAAGTGTGGGTTTCGTCTGCAGTGACACTTCTATCAATACGTATTGCAGTCCCTGTTTTATCAAAGAGAATTAATGGAATGACAATGTTTTTCAACATCATATCACCGGTGGAATCGTAGGTTAATGGCGTACGATATTTTCCGCCAGGCGTTTATAACTTGCGAATAATCATTCTAAAGCGACCTAGACCGATATGCGATGGTCATCGCTCAATTTATATAGGGACGACAACTTGGTTTCAAGAGCGACATTAGCGAGCTAATACCCCGAGGTATTACACGTCACGTCACGTCACGTTGGTGTTACGAGCACTGGCTATTGTGACTTTGACCCAATTGGGCACCCTACTATAGACATGGTATTGCCAATGAGTTACGAAGTAAATATATATTTTTTTACTTCAATTACAGATGAGTTTATGTCAAACAGACCGAGACGATTGAATTTCCTCGCAAAATACTAGAAACTTTTTGCATTTTTCAAATAATCAATCATAGAATATAGCCATTATTTTCACAAAAAACTAAATTAGAAATAATCCGTCCCTGTCGTACCTACAACTTTTACCAATATCCTTCATCATCAGATTAAGGTGGTCACTTGTCAAGGTCAGCCAATCAACTGTCGATTATTTTAAGTTGAATAAACGCTGCAAACGTGACCGTGCAAACGATTTAATAAATGGAATTTAAATTGTAAAAGCAAACGATTTATCAAAAAGTTAATACATGTATTATTTATTACCTACTGTTGGTACTTTGATTAATATTACTCGGAAAATGTATATTTTTATCGCTTTTTACTTTAAATATAAATCTAATTTTTATTTTCACCAGCTAATTAAGCCATATATCATTTTTTTTAATTATAACTGGTTACAAAACGAAACTGATAAATACGCAATTTTTATTTAAACTTATATGTATATTTAGTGTTGGCTAATCTTGTTTTTCTAATTTATGGATTGCAAGCTCGTACAAATGATAAACATTAATTTAGTTTTGGCAATGCGTATTATATAAAATAATGATTTGGTAATCGGGTCAACGTATCGGATACCATAGAATCAGGTTTCGTGTTGAATTAGTGGGTGTATCCTAATGGGGAGCGTGAGACTGCTACAAACTGTGGCTACGAACATCTAGGGTTGTCAATAAATCAATAATTTTATAGATTTAAATTAAATTTCGGAATCGGTTTATATCGCGTTTCCCGATGAACAATTAATATCTCGAGTTATATATTGTTTTAGATGAGATTAATTGTTACTATTATTCTACTTTCTTTTGTAGTTGTTGAATTTTAATAGCATCGAACAAGACCTTCTACTTGTATACTTTGGCAAAAGAATTAATTAAAAAGCGATACTTTGCAGATATAAATTACAAATGAATGAAATTTAAAAGACTTTATCGTTTCAATGGATTATTAAAACATAATGAACCTTTGGTAAGATGATTTATAATAGTCTTTTATTTCGATTGTAAAAAAAATTATGTAATATTATTGAGACATGTTCAAAGTGACTTGTGGGTTGATACGACACGGTTTTTGCGTCGTGTAAACTGTTTCAAGCGCACAGATTATATAATTAATATATTGATGAATATTAAAGTAATGTGCAGCCCTATGGAATGGTAGTGCATTACGTAAAAATAGCTACATATTCATTCTTTGTCTTGTATGTGGAGAGAGTATACGATAGTAAGCTATTCCTTTGTGGTTTTGATTTGGTCATGCAGATCCCTTAATCATATCTTAGTTAACATTATGATTCCATCGTAATCATTTATCATCATCGTCGTTGTGGTGATGATGATGATGATGATGTTGATTTCTCTTATTTTTAGCAATTTCTAATAGTTAACAAGCCAAACCGTACGTTGTACATTCGCCCACTAGCGCCATATCCTAATTTACACCTTCCCACATTTTATTTGAGTAGGTACTGCTAAATATCTGCAAGGCTTTGAATCATTATAACTTTTAATGTATGTTATTTTAACCATCTTTTTTTTTAAACTTGGTCCTTGCAAGCTATTTCTGGTAATTTTTATTTTATGATTTATTCAATCTTATTGTGTGGGTTTTTCGAAAGATTCGTATTTTTCTAAACATTTTACTATAAAACCTTCTGTAAGGTCGTTGTACTTGTCGAGCTATTCATGCAAAACTTAGTGTCACTTTGTGGCTGTAACATTGAACTTTTTGTAAGAGGCTGTTTTTACGAACTTGTAAAGATTTCCAAGATGAATGGATTAGTTATTAATTAAAATCTTTGAATTAAATATCATTTACAAGGTCACTAAAATTGTATATTTACAAACATTTTTATAGCACGATTTTAATTAATCTTTGATTACGTTGTATTTACGTGGTTATCTACAAACTATAATGTGCAACATTATTATGCCGGCTGTGGTGTTTCTTAAGAATGCGCATTGTGTTCGCGATACATGCATTTCGACGGACTTCCGAGCTGTCGCTGCTTAGGGATACCATAAATATGTGACAAATAGGACAAAAAATTGCAGTAATTTTTGTCGAAAACACGTGTCATGCCAAGGAATTTATTGAAGTGATAATTTTTTGAGCACTTAAGAGTGTTGTGTGTTAATAAGTTGTGGTGAATTTTTATAGTATAATTTTTCGTAATTTCTTAATTATCGCATTCTTTCGTTAATTTCGATTATAGAACTGTTGATATATGATATGCATGTGTAGTACAACCCTAAAACTATAATTATCCAGTCCGAGGAAAATGTATAATTTGGTTACTCTATACACAAGGTGGTTGCCAAGCCATTGTTTAGCACGTTTAGTGCAACGACAAGACGGAAGGACTTCTCGCGGTACGATTTTTTCTAGAGCCTAGTGTTTTCTTGTGACCCAGTATGTTTGCTTGCCGCTCCTTTGAATAACAAATAATTGCATCATTTGTTTAGTAGAACATTGGCCTTTTATTTACATGAAAAACTAGTATTTTTGCATTACATTTTAATTCAGGCTTAGTTATTATCTAATACACTATTTGTATGATTGTTACACTTAAACTGGTCTATATTAAATAGCAGAAAAGAGGTCTTCTTGGTCTTTTCATCTTGGTATCGATAGTATTGAGATTTTTTTAATAATTACTTTTTATTTGATCGAGATGTAATATATATTATTTGGTATTTCAATTTATAGCTCGAGGATCCCTAAACTGATTGGTTTTAAAATTGAACAGCCCCATAAATCATAATATATTATAGTAATAAATGATCTTGTGTTAGGATTGCTGCATACTAAATAAAGATTAGGAATCGCATTTTAAATTACTACTTGTGTTTAGCTAGACGTGTGTGAAAGATTCAACCTTATCCACAGGATATGAGTATGAGAAAATTCCATCCTATCATAAAGTGTGTCACGTGACATTTATGTTCGTCATGCCTTTTGATGGATTAAGAAAAATATGTTAGCTAATACAGCATAATGCTCGCTTTATTTATCTTCATATTGCTTCGATTCTGTGATTTATTTTATTTGTTACGTGGTTGCGCCGAGTGATTGGCAAAAGTCGGTCAAATCGTAGGTGCGCCTGTGTCCACTTGGGTTTCCTGTTCTTTCATTATGTTTAAGTCTGCGTCAATGAATTATAATGGTTTTTTGTACTGGCGTGGTCAGCTCGAAACGAGGGCATATAAAATGTTACTTGTTACTGTATAGCTAATCTGCAATGATTGATTGTTGTTTTTTATCTTTAATCCAAATAGTTTCTAACAGCTAATAACGGGTTTAAGTTGTTTTTATAAAATATTAACATTAGTACCCAGTTCTTATAAATTATTAATACTTTACAAAATTTTATGTAAATTGTCTACGTAAGAGTAGACCCCAATTATCCCTTCATTGCAGCACACTTAAGAGAATACGGAAGTACTTTCGTAATGCTAGTTTTCGTTAAATTAAAGACCGACAAATTATCAGACCTGGTGAGTATAAGTGAAACTAAATTATAATGGCTCACTATATCATTCCATTTTCAATGTGCATGTAGATTTTGCACATTTTCTGACAGCGCATTTCTGACCGGGCTAGACATCCTTTAACTATATGTACGTATTAACCAACTTAGAAATAAGTAATTCGAAAAATCGAGTAGTTCTATGAAAAAAGATCTCGTAGCAAAAAGGTTATAAACAAATCCTGCTAAATAATCCTTCATTCAACTCATATTTTGAAGTCCTGTACATTTTTTTAATAATCTCCATACAACAGCAAGAATCAATTCAAGTATTTTGTTTTGAGTATTCACTGCATCTTGTCACTCAGTCAAAACATATTTGTGTCTATAACGAGGTAAAATTATGTTAAATTGTTTGAAAATTAGATAAACTGGGCACGAATTAATGGAATTCCTAAAAAAGTGGTCACGGCCAGTAGCGCCAATTACGGCAACAGTTGAAAACGAGCGTGCAACTGTCATGATTCCATAAAAGCATCTAATTTATTTTGATAACGACATACGAGATTTCGACAGTTGGCTTATTGAGGGAGATTGTAAATCTATGTTTTAAATAGTTTCCTTAAAATTTGCGTATATGTTGTAAATTCAATTTAATAAACATGCCTTCAACCTGCGTCACATTTAATATTAACCGGATATCTAAGTATGCAACAGGTTTAACAACACTATGCATATAATTTCTAACATGTATATTTCAAATTTATGGTTTACTAGCTGTTGCTCGCAACTTCGCCCGCGTGAAATTAAAAAATATAGCCTATGTTACTCACAGATAAATTAACTTTCTAACGGTGAAAGAATTTTTAAAATCGGCTAAGTAGTTTTTGAGTTATTTCAATACATACAAAAATACAAATCTTTCCTCTTTATAATATTAGTATAGATAAATAATACTAGGTTGTAAGAAGTCGTTTAGACTGATTATTAAGCATATTTTTCCTAAACAAAATAGTTTTTCATTATTTTTATACGTAGAAACAGGAAAAACCTTTTAAAAATAACGCCCAAAAACTATTTTTTATTGTTAGCACGTCTTGTGACCTGTTGTTCAGAGGAGTGGGTGAACGTTTGACATATTCACCTGTGAATTTCTTTTTTTATGAAGTAAAGTATGACGATAATGATATTCATCTTTCGATATAAATTATAATATTTTTATTAGGAAATTAAACAAATAATGATCTCATGCTAATACAATTCGTAAAAAGACTAAAACTTTTCCGTCGCTCTATAAAAATAATTGTTGTATGCAGGATTCGACCACATGAGATATATTTTTTTTAGAAAATCATCCTACTAAGCTCTCAATTTTAAGCCCAGCAAACAGGAAAAAAGCAATTTAAGTCAAATGTTCAGAAAACAAATAGTAAAAATACATGTCAGCGCCTTGTCTTCTGACATACTGGGAATATGTTTTATTTTATCGTCGAGAATCGATTTAATTTTTGAGGATTTAAGTCGTAATAACGATCTAGATTAACATCTCTTTTTCTTCTTCTTTCTTATTACCTCTTCCTAACAATTTACTAGTATTCTGGAATGTCGTTCTACATTCTCTCTACAGTTTTTAATTGTTATTTACTTGACCATATATACTCGTAGAATTTTTGCAACATTAATGTTTTTCATTAATGTTAAATTTATGTATTTCATTTTAAGTATAGATTTTTAACATTACGTCAAGGCTTTAGCAAATAGTTTTACTCTTTGCAATACGATGACATAAAAGCGATTACGATAAGCGAATGTATAACTTAAACATGATTAATGTGCACTGGTTTCCTTAAGTCGGGAAAAATAAAATTATATAACTCGATAATCCAATATGGGCCTATTAAATACCAATTGAATCATAACAGGAAGTTTAAAACTGGGTCACTATTACGACAGGTTTCATAGGGATTTTAAATGAAGATCACAATCTTTCCTGGTCTTATTGAGTGCGGAATACTTCGAGATGGTTGCGTAATAAATATAAGTCCGGTCGCATGTGTAGTGTGTACCGAGAATGGGATTGTCCACTTTCACTCTCAGGGCGAGTGTACGCGAGTGTGTAGTGTGTACGTGTATAGTGTGTAGTGTGTACGGGTGTGTGTAATGTGTACAGTATGTATTTGCAATTTAACTCTATTACTTATTACTGCACTTGGAAAAGATTAGTGGTCTATATTAGTAAAAACTTCTGATATTATATCTCCTGGTAATTAAATTTTAAATTGAATCTAACTACCTATTGTAATAATAAGTAGTTAAACATTTTGCTGAAATGTATATATTCTATTATATAAAAACCTAACGGTAACAAGGTTGCGGCATTAGCGACAGCAGCAGGTGCCCCTAAGGCTCCCTACTCGGGGGTACAAAAAAAAACGTTTCATTTAGTATCTAATTAATCTACGACTCTATTGCGAGAGTTGGTGTGTGCACAGCCTTACATTTGGCTTTTGGTATATTAAACGAATTCTTACGAGTTAGCTTTATTTTGTTTTATATTCATTTATTTTTTGATGTTTTCTTAAATTGTATTAGATCAAAATAATATACGACCATTTTTAGTTAAGAAATCATTTAATTATAATATTATTTTGTTTACTTTTTAAATTTTCGTGAATTTTATTAAATTAAGAATGCAAAGTTGGTGTATTCTATTTTAATAAAACTACTGTTTTTACGACAACTATACTTGAACTTTACATTTTAAGTTCAGCCTCAATTTATCTATATATGTAAGAGTAAGTAAAACAACTATTCATATTCTGTCGATTTAGGGTTTAGTAAAGTTTGGTTGTTGTGTATATCGATCTATACATCGCTCGGCCCAACTGCAGTTTAATTAAAATACAAATACAACGCGCTTACGACATTCCCGCCATATAGGTTTCATTGTTCGGCGCACAAAAGTTTTACATTGATTGCCTATTGAAGAACAATAACATATTTTTTATGCAACGTCAACACTAAATTTATCTATCTTTATAAGGAATCTACTTAACAATATGGGTCAACATTGTTCCAGTAAGAACTACAAAGTTTTACACTAGTAAATATTATTATATCGAAAGTTTTTGTTGTACAAATCAGATGAAGGAATGCAAGCCGTAACTTTTACAATGCTCGGTAACTGTTTACTGGCAATTACGGATTGATAAAACATGTTACAAATACACCAGAATAGATGGCTAAGGACTTAATTTAGCAGTTTTAGCCAAAAAGCTTATGTTGTTTCTTATTAATTTGTATCGACTTTTTAATAAATACATCATCTGTTGTGTGTTACGTCACTGGCTTCGCCAACCGCGTGCCTTGTACGCGAACCTTCCTTCCATCGGCAGCCGTTTACAAACTTGCTGTCCTTTGGCCGAAAAACAGCGATACACGTGACCACCAGGTGGCTCATATCTTTCTCTTGTCATATAAGTTCTTCTAGTTCTAGTACTTGCTCCGAAACCACACCACATATCTCTGCACCCATATTCCATCACTAATACTTCCCTACCAGTTTTGAGAAGAACATTATTCTTATTATTTGTGAAATCTTTACGTTCTATACGGTCCTCGTATGGAATATAAATGTTTAGGTCGCATAAAATTTCATTACCGACATCTTCCTCGCATAGAAATTCGTCCTGTGCAAGTATATTGTCTTCGTTTCGTCTTGCAACGGTCGATAAATCGACTAACATAGCATGAGAGTTGAAACCATGATTTCTATTACAAATTCGACCGCCATCCGAATATATGAAGCAATCCGCCATGAAGTATATTTTATGCGGTATAGCCTCTGATAAAAATAATAACTTGTCTACATTTTTGAGGTGATTGTAACGTATTCGTTCGCAGTCGTATGTCTTCTCATAGAAACAGCACTTTAAATTAGTATTTAGCGATGATACTTGAGTTATTGAATGGAGTTTAATTTGAGTGCAATTAAATTCGGGGCAAATGTAATAATCTGGATTGGTTCTAGGGATGTACGGGTCGTAGACGGGAGCCTTATTTAACGTAACGTTAGTGCGTCGACTCGATTTAATGAATGTTCTGCAGACAGGCTTTTCGCCGATATCTATTACACAGACAACGTCTTTATTATAAACCTGAAAAAACTTTTTAACATAAATAAACGATTTTTAATGGAAAGTTTTATATTTGTCCTATCCAAATTTTCCCTTGTCAAAGAAAATTATGAAAAAGACCATTAAATGCTTGCTTGCCTCCTTTAGGAATACGGCCGTTCATCTGTGTTTATTTAAAATGTCTGTATGTATGTAAATATTTGCTCTTACCGCAAAAGCTTTGTCCGTTATTATAATAAACGCAAAAGCGACTTCACATATAAAATTGAAATTCATGTCTCCGATATTACATTATAAGCCAAATAAATTATGAATATTAAAAAAGAAATAACATGCAATAAAATGCTCAACTATTGTTCGCTCAATTGACTATTGAATGATGAGGAATCGAATGGAGATTAAATTACGATAAGGAATTACTTTCGCTTTAATCAGGTTGAGTTCATGACAGACTGCTGTATAAAAACGTTTACAATATTTAGAAACACTTACAAAATGTTGTATTCGTATCGGTTAAGTATATTTTCTAGTTATAAAATAATTGCTTACTACCATTGGTAACGGTCGCGGTGAAAAATGTAGTAGTATTCAGCGATATAATTTTTAAGGCTGATATGTTCTCTCAACAAGAGTTATTTGGATAATTTATAAAGCCTAAGCCTCGGATACAGGATGTTTAAAATTTTAAAATCATTACCACGTTTTGTAGCAAGGAACTTTATGGCGATTAACGAGAAATGTTTACGTCCTAGACATCTAAAAATATATTATTATGTCGATGTCAGTAAATTATTTATTTTAATTATCGAAACTATTTGTGTTAATAGATTTCGTGACCATTCAATAAAATTAATTGGTATAACTCAATTAAACATATAGATCATTAATTTTGGAACTTTATTACAAAAACAGATATAGGTAAAATTAATGTATTTGTTAAGATGAAGTTGGTATTATATTTTCTAAATCACGTTCGCTTGTATGAAATCCAAATAAATTGAGGAAGTTGTTTCTAAACTATCAGAATAAATGTTTTATTTTTTTGTTACAAAATGTACATATTTTGTACGCTATACTTATCGCAACAGATTTAGTGACCGTAGAAAGTGTTACAAATGCGTCTAATATCTTCTTATTTTTATAGAACGACCGTAATTATTTGATACTAGGTTAACATAACTTAAAACATACTTAAGTGGAAATTATAGAGTGAATAAAAGTATTAATAGTAATGATAGGGATTAGGTATAATATTTTGAGTGCTTGAAACATTACAAATTCGTAAAATACTGGAATTATAGTGCTCATTCGTAAATTAATACATATATGTTATTAGATGTGATATTTATGTGGTATGTTACTTTATTTATAAAATCTGAAAATGTTGTTAACTTACCAACAGGAGAAGTTCTTGTTTAAGCATTGTTCATCACAGAAATGAGATCTTCAGGTGACCCTGCAAATACATTTTGGGTTATTCATGTATTTTAAAATAATTTAAAAATGTCTTTAGGTGATACAGTAAAAATAAGACATAAATAGTCGTCGAATTCGATTAATATTTTTGTATCTTATTTGGTATCTGGAGTATCCATTTGTTATTATTTTTACAAATAAATTGTAAAATAGAGATAAACAACAATTCACACAGTTTTTTACGAAATTGTAATACATATTCTTACTTTATTTTATTAAAATAATACAAGCATAACTAGCTCTGCACAAAGGTCATGGTTACAAATTAGAAAAAAATTACCTATCTTAAGGTTATAGCTGTTTAAGGTAAAGACCGATTAATCTTTGAAATATGTTTTATTCTTTAAATTATTAACTCTTAGATAACGATCTCTTCTTATATCTTGATAAATAACATTTTGATAAATTTGCGTGATTTTTTATGACAGTTGTTTTTAGTATTTTTTGTGATTAAAATAAAAAAGGAAAATATGATTTCGCGGATTTGCCAGTAGTAGTCCTGCGGTGTCCGTGGTATAGTTAATTTCAAAGAAATCATACTCTCCGACTCGATATTGTGAAATAGCCTAAGGCCGTGAACTACGCTGTGTACGTCCTTGTCGCAGTGTTCTAGTGGACTATACAAAGGTTGCTAGTCAAAGCAGAGTTAGAGTAAATTTTATAGTAATGTGTTTAACACTTTTGAAGGTGGCGAAAATTGTGCATGAAGATGTTGTAATTTACTAGTAGAGTAGTAACGTGAACACGGTGCTCTAGTTTCGACAAGGTTACACGTAGGTGTAGCAAGTTTAAACATATGTGGTTTACGGCTTTGCTTTAAGGTCTTTGTCAAAAGCAAAACTGTACTTTAAAATGAATACAAATCTTTTTTAGGTTATATAGTAGAGCGTAGTAAATTCAATCTATTTTCTAATAGGATAAGATTTTATTTACATTATTTCACTTGAACACAACAAAATCTGTTTGAAGGTTGTTTTTATGCAACTTATATGTTCATGTAAAAATTGGCAATGTTTATTTATAGAAAGTGTCGCAAACAATGGGACATTGAACGATAGTGAAAATATTAATGCGTCTTGCATATAAATTACATGCGGCGGTGCAGGCCGCAAGCTCGGCCACGGCTGACAACTGTTATTGAAATGTGAGATACAAACGATAATGTAACTCGTTACATTACCCTTTCTGGTATGCATACTACGTACTGCGAGATATTTGGAGTTAAACCACCGCTTGGGAAAGAGTTTCTTAACGTTCTAGGAAGTAACGAACGAGTATATTGTAATTGTTTTGAATTTAACTGTACGTGTTATAAATAGAACTGGTGTACAGAAGTTATATTTTAAACTGCATGTATGCTAGTGGATGTATAAAGGTTACCATTTAACTCGTGTATGGTCTTTGATCCTGGATAATATTGGAACAGAAATAGATTAATTACACTCTGAATTGACGCATAAATTTTAGTTTTTTGATGTACTTTTTATAACATTTCTCTCACATATTATATTTACATTCGATCTTAAATAATAAACTCGTATAACATGTTCGCGTATAATAAAACTGAATAAGCTCATTTCATCACTTAAAGTGAAAGTTTGATTAAGAAATGGCAAATGTATGTGCAATTACATCGTATCGTAAAAAGCATTTCGACCATATTTGTAATGAATGTAAGAAACGCGGATGGTAAGTCGATCGTGCGGTGGTCACTGCGGTTTCATAAGTATACCACAAGACTAACGTCGCTTTATATCATAATAAGATTATGTCAATAACCTCGCTGTGGATTTGCACTACCGAAAAACTTATACAAAATATTATGCATCCCTCTTAAGAATTTTCTCCTCTAAAAACTAAGGTAAACAAAGAAATAAATTCTTACTCTACGACAATAGAGTTTTCGAACTGCCTTGTTTGATTTTTAATACTTCACATAAATAATTTTATTCTAACCTATTTATTTCTACAAAATATTACCTATATGGAAGTATATTCAGTGCTTTGCACTACATATTTGTTTCCAGAAGAATATAATTACAATGTACAATTAGTATTAAAGTCAAACTTTGAATGTGCAAAGCACAAATCAAAAGATAGCATCTCACATTCTTGATGGACGCTTATATGTAAATCACATTGTGTCGTCCACCTACTCATACGAGCAGCAAGTTGCTCGTACTATCTGAATAAGTAACCTTGATATTACCTGATCCCTAACAATGAACTGTTATTGATTTTGTAACTGGACATTATTTATTTGTAATGCACATGCACATAATAAAATAAAGAATTGATTTGAACCTGTTAAATATGCGTTTCGACTTCGTGGTTACTATTTTATACTATCGTTTTTTTTTCATAGAAAATAGAATGTGATCCCGTCATCATGTCGACATTCTAATATATCGTCATCGCTACAAATACTGTATCGAATATGTTAACGTGAGTCATAAAGTTAAATGTATCATAAATCACTGATAAAACAAATACATCCATCGTATACGTATAAAGATGTTAATGAGTTCGTTAATTTGGTGATTTTACTATTAAAGTTGAACGTGGAAAATAGTTTGGAATTGAATAATTATGTAAAATCGATTGCGTGTGCTTATTTCGGAAGTGTAGCGGACGTTGACCGAGCTCTAATAATACAATGATCTCGTTTTGCCTTTTAAATATAATGGTTCCGTTGAACTTTTACTATTGAGAATCAGCGACATAATTTATTCATTTTCAATGTTACAATTTTCATACTTGTATAAAATCAACATATATTCGTTTATATGGATAAATAAATCATTTATATGAGCAATAAATAAACTTATCTAAGTCTATACAGATTAGGATTTTAATGTTTTTTTGTCCGGCTTGAAGGACCAATATCAATAAAAACTGATACGTATATTGTGAAATTATGAACTTTTTACATAACTAATTAAATCTGTTACATTTTTAATTTAGTTTCGTTATTTATAGTTCTGCATCAATATTGCACTTTTATAAATGCAATTTGATCTCATGTCCATGAACATTTTACACCGGACGTTGCCTGATATATTTTAAACATCCGTTCGAATTGAATTCGCTTTAATACTGACGAAATTAGTTTTGAAACATTAACAATATTTCGTAAAAATTATTACTTTTAAAGGTGTAGTATTTAAAGATTTTTTTTTCTCACACTAAATAAAGCATTTTGTATCCATCTAAAATTATTTTCCTTGAAGCTGTTGTATTACTTATAAATCCGATGAAGGCGTTGTTCAACACTACTGATATAATATTTTTTCCTATGATTAAAAACGTAAAAGAGGTGTGCAATTACCTGTTACCTCATGTGTTAGACAATGTGAATAAAAAAGTTAACTTCCGAACGGACATGAAGCGGCTTGCGGGAATCGGGTAGCGTGCTCAACGGCGTGGCAGATAGTTGGCACGCGATCATAAGCATCACGTTACCATACTCGTATATCTTACAATTTCTACTAGTACAGGAAATAAAAATCTGCGTCTGTAGTCATCTTTTTAATATTCTAAATAAGCAAAGTTATCTTTATATCAGAAGTCCCAGAAAGACAAACTATTAGATTCATTTGGCGCGGTTTTGAATGTGACTTTTGCCTCTCCCACCTTTGTATTATACTCGTACACTATCTATTTAATTAAGTCTTTTTAGATAGGTCAGTCTTAAAAAATCATGTAAAATACTTATATATTCATAACCATACTTAATTTTTTTATATTATCCGTAAACTGAAAAGGGGTTATTATGTTTTATGGAAACAGTAAATTTAAAAATATTGAAGTTTAAACGCTGCACAATAAAATACACGGCGTAAAAAGATCGAACAGTAAAAATGGGCTATATTAAGCTTATAAAATCGACTGCCCAATGTCTGGTTAATAGCAAATAAAATGTAAAAGATATCTCTACAACCTTTTTAATAATATCCGAAAGAATATCCGTGATGACCAATTTTAAAATTATGCTGAGTAAAAAATATCAAGAATTGGCGATATAGATATCGTTTATGTAAAATCAGATAATTTCGTGCTGAATGTTAAAATCCGACTTTACATAAACTGTTATTGGAATAGTATAAATAAAATAACAAACATTATACTCATACTTACGTTGTTTTTGGAGTAACCATCGATATATGATGTTAGTAATTCATAATTATTTAGTTTGTTACAACAAGAGCAAACGTTAGTATAAAGTTAATCGTGTATATTTTCAAACTAACATAGGATTTATATTAAAATATATTGTATGGGATGTGTGTTATGAAAATGCATATAGTTAGTTATTATTTACAAAGATTCGTTATCGTAACTTATGTACCTGTAATAGATTTTGAAACCAAAAGGTGAGATAGATACCTTTGGTATGAGCGAAGACGTAATAAATTTATATCTACAAAATGAGAAATTATGTTGATGTGTCGATGATTTTACAACTGTCAAGGTGGAAAGATAAAATTTGCAAATTTGATGCAACCTCGTTCTTTGTACGTTCGATATTTGAATAAATTTTATTCTTCTGACACAACAAATGCAAATTCGAGTTTGAAATTGTTCAGAGTTCAACTATTTATTTTTATTAACAAAGGATATCGTTTTTCAATTAAATCATGTCAGATTAATTCAATTATTTATAAATTATGTTCGAACATTATATTTAATTTAACATTTTCGATATTATTAGAATGTTGAATGAAAATTAAAAATATATTATTAAATTAGGCCATGACATGCTAGTTATTGTCATCTAGTTAACATTTATGAGAAATTCTTGTTCGTGACATATATTCCTGGCCAAGATTTTTTTTTGCGAGACGCAGTGATGTGAGAAGCTACTGCATGTCTCACGCTATGTCATCTGGACGCAGCTATTACGTATTTAGGAAGGACAGTTTGCATTAGCATTTTAACTCAGTACGTACGTAATGTACTATATAATTACTGTGAAGTTTGCGTGACTAAATATCTTGTTAAGATAGTTTTTCCTAAGTTGTACCTTAAAATAGTGACACGCGAATACTCATATCGTCTTTTATAATATCTGCATAATTACATTTTGGAATAACTATTAATTCTCATCTGAGATTTGTTGAAACTTAAAAACCAAACTTAAGGTCGTAAAAATTCCTTGTTATAGCATCCACAGATTCACTACCTCATAAATTACAGAAATCTTAAATATACAAATTATTCTCTTAACGTCTAATCTCTATAATAAAATGATACTTTTTAGATGACCAAGACTCGTCCTTATCTGAGTTTGTAGAGAAAAAACACTTCATTAAGAAGTCAATAAAAAAAGAAAACAATTTCTGCTGACGGGCGATCTGATACTTGTTTTCTTTTGGTCATTTAAGAAATCTAAATAAATTGTTAATATGATCTTCTTCAACCTTGAACAACAATAAAATGTTTCGAAGAATGTAAACGTAATTATGTGAATTTAAATAAAACATGCACTTCTTTGCGGCTTTATAAACTGTCTGTTAGCGTAAACTTAAACAGATTAAGAAAATACTTTTCTTGATGGACGAACATAGTTACATAGTTAGGTTTGTCGTATGTTATTGGATATGAAATTCTACTTTCGGTTAAAAATTACCTCATACCCAAGAAAATTGTTATTAGGTCGGATATATGAACATTAGCTATTGTGCATGTATTTATTACAATTGCACTATATTCTACAGTATTGTTAAGTACTTAAGTATTATAATTTAATTAAAATGTTATTATGTTACATTGCGGTGTTTGCTGAGTTTATATTCATTACTTTTTGAATTTATGAAAACAATTACCTTCTACTTCTTCAGCCTTATCAGTCCAATATCACAATGAGATTATTTTATTCCTATTTAATTTTTACTCACAGTGTTATTTAAATTTTACGAAAGTAGAACTAAACCTTATATTGTGCTTCAACAAAGGGACTTTAAAAGCATGTTATCTGGCATAGACACAATGGTAAACTAGAAGTGTCCCCAATACTTCCATTTAAACAAATTGTCGGAACAAAAGAGATTAGAAGACAAAACGGAGTCGCGTTCGCGATCGCATCGGTTTTAAAATTCGAACGCGTGTTGCGCACGCGCCGGCCCTGTTGTAACTGCTCGAACAGTTTCCCGCCAAAACGCGCACAGATAGTGTATCGAAATTTGATTGCATACATTCATTCACAGTTTGGTTTTCACGCAAATTACTTAAGTGCATTTATATTAATATTGGTTCAGTTGTAACTTGTAACTATTGTATTTTGATAAAGGTTTTTGTTGCCTAATTGTGGCGTTCGTTTTAAAAATATGCAAATCAATTTTAGACGCCTTATATCAGATTAAAATCATGTTCTTTCCGAGTTGTTTAATGATATGCCTCTTCCCAGAATGTATTGCCTGAGTAATATAAAGAATAAAAACTCATTATGCGATTCCATTTGCACAAATGAACGAGGAGCAACTTCTCGTGATGTTCTCTCCCGTAAAAAAATATTGCAATCTTGCTTAATCAAACGCAAAAGCTACAGCCGACAAATATTTATATGTGCGAAACTGAAAAAACAAATAAAGAAATCAGCATTCCAACACTAAAATATAAGTATTTCAGGATAAAAAGACAAATTCTTAAAAATACTACATGTAGTGGTAAGTAGAATAAAAGGAAACGTGTAGGTCACATAAGTACCCAATCCGGTAAGAATAACGAAGTAACGGCCCGTACCGAGGCTCCTGAGGGAGCTTAGTTAATCTAAACGAGGTTTAGGCTAAGCGCCATCTGAAATCGGCCACCTCAAGCCCGGTGAATCTGTAAATGCCTCTTCAAACCAGTGGCAATTCAGTTACAAAAAATCACATAAGTTTTTAAATTACTTTTCCGCAACTTAACAATGTTTTAATTAAGGAGTTTCAATACTGTTACTGCCATAAACCTAATTATAAGTGTTCTTAAAGTGAAATAAAATACGAAATCATTTACCTCATCTCATATCTTCAAGCACATTCAAAATTAGCATCTTTTTGTATCGAATGAGAAGGACAATTAATAATGATAAAGCAGTGCAAATTTTTTTATTCCAATACTTTACTTATTTTCAACAATTTTCGGTTCAAATAAAATTGCTATAAAATAAAATGAAGGCGCTAAGTCATGATCGCAGTCTTCCGATCACGGCCTTCCGACTCTGGCCTATTTTTTTTTTTAAATTATGGTTTTCTTCTTATATAAGAAGTAAACATATTTACATGTATAAACTAAATTACATATTTAGTTAAATTTACAAAGTTATTTTTCATAAAGGTGAATTCAAAACACAAGATATTTAAACAACTATATTTCATTTATATTTAAATGAGTAAATAAAAAGTAACTCAATTTAATTGGCAGTAGTAGGGCAGTGACCGTTCATACAGCACGATAATATTCAGGCTGGTTATTAACATGATAAAAATGCCATTCAAACCTAATTAATTAAAAACTAATAATATTTTTAACATTTTTGGTATTAACTTAAACTAACCTGAATTTTTATTACGACGTAAAAATTATTGAACTGACTTATTGAATATGTATAAATTACATCAATATATTTTCATTAAATTTATATATTTTTTTATTTATATCACTTCATATATTCAGTCTAATTCAGTAAGATTTCCGTCGCAATATTATATGTTTATACATTATTAAATATATTGCTTGTTTCTTTTAATCCAAAGGTAACCTTAAATTAAAATTATTTTGTATCTACCGGGTAATAAAGCCATTTAAATTCATAGCCCTTAAGTCCGTATTTTGGATCTTTTTCCGTATCTGGTTTAGGTACATCATCTGACAGTAAATCTAGAACTTCTTGTGTTATTTTAGGTCGGAATCCCTTTTCGTCGGCAACGTAATCAACTCTTGTTCGAACGCCGTTCCTTCCTGTGACATAATAATAGCCTACTTTGGCACCATTTTTGTAACCTTCTTCAAAGTGTCCATGGAAGCCTACAGTGTAATTGAAGGTGTATAATAGTTGAGACATGTCATCTTTAGTCAGACCTTCGGGAAGGCCTTCTTTTTCTCCAGGACGTTTGTAATGAATGTCAGTATTTTTGTCAACAATTTGCATCTGAGCTGATAGAAGTTGAGGTTTATTAGTTGGGGAATTCTCCTGAGGTGTAAATGCGTTAGGGGGTGGGCTTAATGTATTAAATCTTTGATTCAATTGATCATCGTAAGATTTCGGGTTCCGATTTGTTTCTGGTTGCACACTCTGAACTTGATTTTCGCTGGTTAAAGACTGACGTTGAGTTTGTCCAATATTACTTTCAGTATTATTGGATTCATCCTTGTCGTCAGGATTTATTTGGCCTTGGCTCGCTCTTATTTGAGTATTTCCTAAACCATTCTGAGAATAACTTGGTTGCGGATAGTTATAATTTGCTCTTTGGCTTGATTGAGGATTGTTCAGAGGTGATCCGATTTGATTTAAAGCACTACTTTGTTCAGGAGCGAAATTATTCGAGTACTGTTGTTGTTGTTGCTGCTGCTGCTGCTGTGTTTGATAGTCATTACTTTGTAATCCTTCTTGTGTACTCTGTTGTGGATAGTTCCCTTCATAATTTTGTGCGTTATTCTGTCCTGATGCAATTTCATGTGCTGAATGATTTTGTTCATTATTAAATTGATCCAGTTTTTGTTCTGCCTGTCCCTGTTGTTGGAGATTAATTTGTTGTTGCGGTCTTGCTGCTTGTTCTTGTTCTTGTTGCTGCGGTCCTTGTTTTTCTTGCTGCACTGGTTGCCGACCTTGTGGTTGCTGATTTTGTTGTTGCTGCTCTTGTGGCTGCTGTCCTACTTGTTGCACTTGTTGTTGTACTTGCTGTAGTTGTTGTTGCTGTCCTTGTTGCACTTGCTGTAGTTGTTGCTGCTGTCCTTGTTGCACTTGTTGTTGTACTTGTTGTAGTTGTTGTTGCTGCTGTCCTTGTTGTTGTCCATGTTGTAGATAGCCTTGAGCTCTGACATCTTCGTATGAATGTTTTTCTTCATATTTGTTATACTTAGGTGGTATCTCAGGTTCTTGTGAAATTACTGGTTGCGATAGTTCATTGCTAGGAATATAAGGAGCTTGTGTAGTTGTAGTTGTAGTGGTAGTGGTAGGAAGTTTGCAATGTGAACAGGATTTAGCCGGCGATGCAGGACCTGGTTTCGGTAGCTCTTTCAATTGCTTTTTATTCTGCTCAGGCACTAAAGATTTTGAAAGTACTTGAGGGGATGACGAGTATTCAAGCGATCGCCCTCTTTCTGGACCAGATTTAGCTGTCGGATCTGTAAATGAAAAAAAAATGTGTCAAAGTATTTAAAGAAATGACATTAGGGATTGAACAAAACCTTTTAATTTTAATTTTTCGTATTTTAAATGCACTATCAAGGTTATTTTTTAATTGTTCTTAAATATTTGTTGATTTTAGCAAAAAGTAATTATTTTATGAAGTTATTAAGTAAAATTTAATACTTAAATACAAACGTTTGTTTACGTACATGGCTTTACACGAATATTTTTCATTGATAAAATTTTAAAGTTTCCATTCTCGTCAGTGGCGTAGACTGTCACGTGATATACGCCGTCGGCAGTGATAAAACCAAACTCGCCCATGATGATACCATTTTCATCTGAAAGAAGTAAACAAGCATGTTAGATAGAATAAAGTAAAAAAAATCATACATCCGTATTTTATGCATCTACGATGAATAATTATGATTTTGGTATATGATAATGAGTTTCATTATACGCAATTTAAATCTTTTGTAAGATCATTGGATCTTTTTATTGTCTCGTATATCGATAACATTGTTTGTTAGATAAAACTATATACTTGCGGAAGTAAATTATCGTGATGCAAGTCGACGTTTATTTGTATAGTCAATTAAAATATTTTTTAACTCCTCTCTGAAGCTCGGCGTTATTTGTCGAACGTCAAGCACATTTTAATAATCATTCGATGATGTCAATGCTTGTTTAATTTTTAGTATTGATTTGTTTGAACTATTAAATTTTAGCAGATTATTATTGTAAATGAGATTTTAGTTTATAAAAACAATGTTAGGCTTATAAATTTCGGTGATATACTTTGAATTTATTAAGAAAAATTCAATTAACTGAAATTTGATTCATAAAATTGAAAATTCAATTAATTGAATTCTTAGTAATAATATAATATTTTTTTTAATAATTCTTAATTGAAATATAATACTTTTTGTAGACAATCAAAAATTACAGTTACCTTAAAATGATAACAAAACATTCCACTACGAACTCTTTTAAATTATCTGTGAAACGAGTTATTTCGTTATAGTCTGATATTTTTATAGCTACTATGGAATTAAAGGATACGAGTAAAATATAAAATTATTGAATATTTCGTGTTTCGATATCGACGTTTAGAACGTGACTTGTTGATTATCCCGACCTGGTCACGGCGTTCGTGCGTACAGTTTGTCGACTATGTTTTGATATGATTTAATAAAAATAAAAGATTAAATAAAAAAAAAACAGTCGTTTGCAGTTGTAGCACACGTATCAAATACTTTAAAGTGTCATAGTTTATTATACTACATAGATTAAAAAGAGAATAGATTATATCATTTTTTTTCCGAAACACGCTAATCTCTTGGAATTAAAAAAAAGATAATATGTGTTCGTATAGGTGTTTCCGCAATGAAAATCTACGGCAACATTTTCTATGTATAGACTGTTGAACTCACCTTTCTTTTCGTGTCGGTGTTGCTCCCCATCAATCGTAAATCCGAATTCATACGGTCTATTTTCGTCTGTATATTTGTCAGCACATTTTACATGGATTATACATATTGTTAAACATAGTAATATGATGTTTCTTCGACCGAGCATCTGAAATAAAATTATGGATATTAAAGTATTTTTTTACGAAAACATTTAAGTACTTTTAAGTCGTGTTAATTAATATGTTCGTTGTATCATGTTGGAATAAAATTTAAATAAATCTACGTTATTTTTAAAGACAAGTAAATATGTGGGATTGAATTTTTCTTTACTTATAAAATAAAACTATCAAGTTTTAATTACTAATAGCTATAACACGATTCCCATATGGGATTATGAGACGGTAATTCAGAGTCAATAAACGATCAAGTTTAAATATGGGTAATGACGACAACCGGATTTGGCTTAAATCGTTAGAAACAATTTGTTAAACGTCTTATCAATATTATATCATTGTTATTCTTTATCTCATTGATAGAACCTCGCGAGATAAAAAAATATATATATGAAATTTACGAATTGATTATAGGTTTTTTTTTAATTTTGGATTAAGAGTCCTTTGTATCAAATGGTTATTATTTTTACTTCCATATCATCACATCATCATCACTAGCTTAAAATACGTCCCCACCGAGGGGCTCGGAGCCTACCCTAAAGTTAGGATGACTAGGCCTTAGTCAACCACGCTGGCCAAGTGCGGGTAACTTCGGTAAGCGGAGGTAACTTCCATATAGACACATTACTTTTTTGACATCATAAAATTCATATCATTGTATGTTCAAACCTCATTTGATGGTAATTTACCTATACAATTTCAAAACTAACAAAAGTTTGTCCTTTAATTTATATTCAAGGAAAATTGCAGACGTTAGAGTTAAAAAAAAATCTATTTGCATAAGTACCAACATCGACGCAATACAATATCAAATCGTTAAATTAGTATTCATTCCGTAATTGGTCACTTGATAAATAATTGAATTGATTCCACCAAGCAGCCCCGCCCCGGTTTCACTCGGGTAACAATCTACAAGATGTAATATGTTTTCTCCAAATTAATTTCAATTTTCTAAAACATATGAATACAGCGATGTGTCCAGACTTCGTAATCTATAATCTGTCATATCTTTCAAGTTTTATCAACTTACTCGTAGTAACATAAACCTATAAACGTTAGTTAGTTTCGCAATTTATCCCGGACAATCATCATGAAATTGAAAAATACTCGAATATTACAATAATTAAAAATGCAATATGTTTAAATTAATTAGGGATAACGTAATGTAAATTATTTCTTAAATCGCTCTATCTATTTGTGAAAACTATATGTATGAATTCAGTACTTTTAGAATGTATGACGTTTATAAAGACGGAATGCGACTGTTTTCATGTTAATATGATTAGCATTGTACGAATAATACTCGTACTGCGTAATCGTTTACTTATTTATTTGTAAGTATTCCACGCCATTAAATACAACTTAAAGATGTACTGCAAAATTATATTTGTAGACTTTTAATCAACATTTTTGATTATAGTCAGATTATTTTCGTTTCAACTGTCTGTCATATTCGTTAGTTTTTTTCTGGATGAAAAATGTAAAAAACAATAACAAAGACTGGCTCTATAGGAAGTGTACGAAATTAATTAGATCGTTGAACTATTTTTTTAATCGCTTGTACAACTGTAAACATTGTATTTAATTAAAAAAAATACGTAGAGATGAAAATTTGTCGCGCTTTTCTAATGTTATTTTATGAATGAAGGTTGATACCAGAATTGTATAAAAAATAACTTCATTGTTTGTACAGCTACAATTATTGCATTTAATGACAAATAGAAACAACTATTAATGTTACCTTGTTGTCAATCCGCGGGCATGGGAGGCGTGGCGGCGCGGCCTGTTGCGCAAGAGTTCGCACGAGACTGCGCGGATTCTTCGCCTCGCGTAATTTATTAATACGTCCAAAACATGACTTCATAGACAACTTGAGAAGTGTTATTTATTTATTACTTAAAAGATGCACTAAGCATACAAGTACAAACAAAAATAAAATTTATCAATGTAAATTCCTGTATTTGTTACATAACGCTTTTTATACTTGTAAGATATGAGTACTAAATTAATATAAATTAATTTATAAGGGTTTAATCTTAAATGGCACAAGTCATAGGTAATCTCACAATAAAATATATCGAATAAAAAATACTCTCCATAGAACATTTCGTTTGAAATGCCTCTGAGAGACACAGCTGTGCTATGATTGTAAATTATTTTTAAATATGTCTTTAATCTTTATTTATTATCCAACATATTATGTACATATCCTGCATTACTTTATTTTATGAATTCATTGTTAGTCTTTACTGTACCGCACCATGTCATAATTTAACATGGAAGTATTGTGTTCGATATGATACTTTGTAAACTAAGCATTGTAATAGGTTTATACTTCCCGTATTAAAATTGACACAAGGACATATAAACATGATAACGTAATAAGGCTATTCGTATTAACGATTGATGAATAGAATCCAATGATCTACATTTCTATAATGCGTTGATGTCTTTTCTATGTCGTCTTTTTCTATGTAAAAGTCGGAATATAAATAAACTAGCTGTTGCTCGCGACTTCGCCCTCGTGTAATTAAAAAAAATATAGCCTATGTTACTCACAGATAAATTACCTTTCCAACGGTGAAAGAATTTTTAAAATCGGCCCAGTAGTTTTTGAGTTATTTCAATACATACAAAAATACAAATCCTTCCTCTTTATAATATTAGTATAGATAACTGTGAAGTAATAAAATGTTTTTTTATATTATAGTAACATTTAATAAAGTATGAGAACAAGAGTCTTGTTTAATTTGAAAAAAGGTAGAATTTAAAGTGGATAAAAAATATGAAGATCTTTCAAATATATTTCACAAAACAAAATATAAAGTTAAACACTCCAACTTCCAAGCGGACTCAATACTTCACGCTATTTGATAATCGCGTTACGCATATGGGTTTTAAAGTGTTTTGACAAAGTATGAGTACTTAAAATTATAGACGAAAATTGATTATTTCGCATAAATGGTACTTGAAAACCTACACTTATTTATATTATTGATAATGCGTACTCTTATCTAAGAACCTAATTAATGTTTTCTTACCAATGATATATAAGAGTAAGTTAGTAAACCAAAGCTTTGATCTTGTTTTAATTGCAAAATATTTATAAAAGTTTATTTTTAAATTATAAAGGAATTAAAGAAATGAAATTAGTTGTTAGTAATTATTTATAGACGACGGATATAAATATCGTAATTATTTTTATTACATGTACTGATTTCCGACTGTCGGCTGTTCTTGGCAATTCAATCGAATGATGTACACTAACGAATTGACAAAGGTCATTGTAAAGTGTTGTAAGTTTGTTCAACAATTACCACGACAATCGAGGTCGATATTTGAAGTCATAATAAATAAAGAGTTACCATTGAATTTACCCAAAAACAAATCGGTTATTTGTTTTTATTTAGTACATAGATTATCTTAATTTTAATAATAATCTTTTTATGGTATCATGAATACTCCAAAGAATTGAACTGTTGTGATAAATTTACATACTAGTAAGAGCAAGCAAAGTAGACCCCAAAAGGGTTGTAGAGGTACAGTAGAAGAAAGTAAATGTATGGACATTTAAATTACGTTAAACAACTTACGCCTAGCTAGTGAATTATTTTTTTGGGTTCAGATTCTCAATAATATAATTGTTAAATATATTTACATTTATATTGTCAACTGGAAGCTATAGCATATCGACAACTCTTACAAACAACTTACAGCTACTATTTAAATTTTTTTGTAAATAAATTAAAAAACAACATTTATGAATCTACCTCATGCTATTTTAATGTCTAACTTTATGGGCTACGTGTTTTTAATCGTTAAATTAGTTTAACAATCATAGTCTTATTTAAAAACAATAACTTTAATTAATGCGCCTATAAAATGTTCCTTTTGATATTTATGTGTGATATGCTAATTTTGGATTGTTTCCTACAAAATTTGTAATAATCTTTTAATTGATAGTTAATTTTATATTAAACAACTCTTGTTTATAAGTTTAGGTGCCAGGTATATCCTATTTGAACTACTGTTTTAAATTATACTCGCAATAGCTTATTCTTCAAAAATATGTATATTTTAATTATCAGTGTGCGAACATTTTAACTGATAATGTTAGTGATTTCAAAACTTGTACATGGTTAAATATAATTTTTACATATAACGGGAGCGAAATTATTGATACTTTTTGAACCATTGAAGTTCCTGGCAACTAATAATTTTGAGTACTGGCTGAATGTGCATCGTGCATGATAGATGTCAAACGGTGATCGAATGACTGATGACAGTTGTCTTTGAATGGTGGAATGATCCATTTTGTTATTATGAAATCAATTGGGTTATAAATGTTTGCAATTCGATTAGAGTGTGTTGTGAAATTATCAATTAAGATGGTGGTCAACTAAGGATAGTGTTTCTAATGTTACGCGATTGTTATATCATTATCTCCGACATACGCACGCCCACAATGGAAGATCGTTCCCGTGTATATGTACTACCTTTGGAATTGAATTCTACAAACCGCTCGTCACTCCGACACACAAATAAAATTATTTGTAATTTTTAAATAATCTATTATCAAATAGCTTAAACATCATCATTATCATCTAGAATATTTTGGAAATATAATATTAAAATATCTAGCTTTTTGACTGTATAAATTGTTTCACAAAATCAAAAAATATCATTAAATTTTACCTAATAAACAACTCGTACAACACGCGTAATGTGTTAGATCCTTTTCCCAAGGACTTAATATACGAGTGGATACAGTTACGTTACGATAGATATCGGAATGATATAAATAAACATTGACATGATGCGTACTCACAGCATGATTTATTTAATTTGTTATGTCGTGTTAATCGACGAAGGAATACGGTGCAGGAACTAGGAGTCGGTCACGAATACACGATGTCATCACGTTCTTACGTTATTACTCGAATATTTTATAAACTGAAATGTTTATTGTATATAAATGTCATCTTGGTATTTATTTTTGTTGTTTATTGCAGGTTCAAGATTCTAGGTAGCATCACATAACTGATCGTATACCTTCTTGATATAAATGCTCTCTTAAAGTATAACATCAATGTCCTTGATGTATCCTAATCAATGATATGTAGCACACTTGTCAAAATATCGTTTTGCTATTTTATAGTAATTTACATCACTTAATAAATATATCACGATCCCACGATATCCAAGGCAATATTAATCTATTTTAGTAGTACACAATGTTTACAGTCTTACATGTTAATGCAATGATTTCAAATTTTGTTATACAAATATACTATTAATGGAGGATATTCCAACTTTTAAAATAGAACAGCAAGTTGGTAGAAATATATATTTGCAAATTATTTTCGATAGGTGTTATGAGCTTTAGCATAAATTAATAGTACCTAAAAGTTTTTGTAATAACTGGATACTCTTTTACAAATTTATACGATTATTTTCAATACATCGAGAAATTGTACGTAATGTGCATCTGGCGTAGATTTGTCTTGACAAAGGCCACCTTGGCCGACTAAAACATGTAATATATGGACGCCTAATTGGATTCATGAGTTTATGTCTCAGTTCTGTTATAATTCTCTGCGTTTTATTGAAGGCGCTGATAGAATAAACGTTGATTACCAGATTTAAACTACACCAGAAGATTATATTTGCGTTCATATTTACATTATATTTGTGAACCAATTTTAATCATGTAACAGTCAATCGGAGGCAGGGAATTAGTCCCGTTATCTGACACACATAACTTTTGTAATTAAGTTTCTCTAATGAGTCAAAAAAGCACTATTCAAAAGTCTCGTAAAATGATTAATTACAAGTCAACAATAGAACAATTTATCATGAAGGTTAAAGTTTGAATAGGTGAGCAGAACGTATTCAAAAGTAACTCTTACATACGTTGAGTACGGGACATATTATATGTGTTGGCATTTAGCTTTGCGAAATGCGCCGACAACATTTGCACTGTGAAATTTCTTAGCCTAATGCATTACACCTAAAGTGTAAATGGTATAAATATGTGCTGTGGGAGTTTTATAGGAGTACCGTGAGATTAATCCCCTAATAGATTACGTAAAATACAACGAGACGACAATTTTACTATTTAGGAAGTATAAAATGATTGACCGAGATATTAAAATAAGAAGTTATTACAAAAAAACATCTCGTATTTAAGTTCAAGCCAGAAAAACAAATTAGAACTTGAACAAAGGGAAAAAAAACTAAAATACTTTTTCTAAGTAGATTTTTTTAGTTATTACAAGAGACAATGCTTGTGAATAGTTTTATGTTGTATGGCAACACTAGTGAGGTAAGGTTGCGGTGCGCATCAAATACGACTGTTTAATTTCGCCACCGAAGCGACCGTAACGTTAGTACCTGCTAACCTTTTGATGTCTTCCCATATTTCTCCAATCGTTACTATCTACTATCATATCATTATATCACTGGATTTATCAACTGTGTTAATTTAGGTTACTTTAAAAATACATGCATCCTAGCAACAATAATGCATCCTTGAGTGTCTTAAGAAAAAAAGTATTTGAGATCAAAGATAACCAGCGTATTGAGTTAGTGAGAATTTTATATGATAAATTAATGTTCATTAGTAATTTAATGTTAGTTAGAACTTAACTTAGAATCTAATTTTAACGATAGATGACCGGACCGTGATATTAAAAATATAACATAGCTACAATACACTTAACTACCAACAAATAGTCTCGTAAGCACGTATTGTAGAAACGGTAATATTTTTGAGATCATATTTACAGTATGACCAAGCGATGCTCTACACGAAAAGTTAGTAAAGACTAATGTTTACTAAATCTAATGAATAATATAACTGTTTTATACCTCTGACATCCATTAACCTTATGATGTTGTGATACAAAGGTGAGGTATTAACAAGATTCGTTATAAGATGCTAATCGCTTTTAGATGCCGTTTTTGTATTCTCCTTGCATTATGACATTTCATCATTATACATCGTGATTGTAATCGCTTACTAGTGTTTCTTGTGATCGTAGTTTAGTGGCTGTCAAATTACTAATTTATAGATTTTAACTTTTTTTTTAATACTTTCTTAATTGTCAATGGCGTAATTTCTTCCAGTTGTCTTAGAAAGATCCGTTTATCTCAATATTAATATTTTAGATTGCATTAACAATTGATGTATTCTAAGCATTATAAAAAGCAATACATTGAAATGGACCTTGACCTGAGGTACTCAGTTTCAAGTTATAATATTCATTTTGGATATCATTATTGCGTCTAGAAAATGCAAGTTCGTGTCTAACAAATGTGCAATATATTTACGACTGCACAGTTGATGTGCCGATAAAATGGATGTTACGTGATTTGTTTTCAATATACATAAAACGCAGTTGAACAATTCTTGAAATAGCCTAACCTTTTACGATTAACAGTAAAATATTTGCATTTTATCGAAATTGAATTATGACAATGAATTATTCAATTTCTTTCGTTAAAATAAATTGTGAGATTAAAGATATAGCAGAAAAAATAGTTGTTATTTGTTTCCTAATATCTGGAATCCTAATTTTAGTAATGCCCTTCCAGAATAATCTCAAGGATATCCACAAGATATCTCAAAATCTATATTAGTGATAATAATACATAAGAACTAACATTTTCAAAAGGAACCGTTTTATGTTTTTGTCTTTAAGATTAAAAAAGAAAATAAAACAATGTTTAATTAAATTTTTATTTAAAAAGCGTAGATATAAAAGTAGAAAATTGTTTATGGCACAATTTAGATGTTACAACCCCGATACTGTGCTCAATGTTATTTAGAAATAACTGAGATCGAGAGCTTTATTCGAGTTATTTCATTATTGCGGGTTTCGACTGTTGCCACACTGAATTTACATACATATGGAAATTGTTGTCTTTGTTTTTTCAAAGAAATTATGAAGGATGACAAGTTTCACTGCAGTCGAAACCTTAATATTAACATTTTTAATTAAACGGATATATACAATTGGTTTAAAGTGCTGGCTTGTGTCTATTTCTTTTGTCCGAGTGATGTCTTGGGTTGGTAGCCGTTAGGTCCAGCGGTGAATGTGACAGTGTAGTGTTTGCCATCAGGGGCAACGAATGCATATTGACCGGTAACTGTAAGGGCGGCGTTTTCAGATTGCGGGTTGTCTAATTTGCCTTCCTCCTGTCTCGATGTACCATCGCTGGTTTCATATCTAATTTAAAAAAATATGGTGTTATTATTACAAAGATGGATGGAGCTTGATTTTCTTTTAAAATTAATATTTGACTGTAGAATTAATCATCGTTGTAACTTAAAGGCAGAACCAATAAATAAATCAATATGTAATTAAACATTTTTTGTTTTGAAATTTGTTAAACTATCATTATATTTTATGAGCTTTAATTGGCGTGAAAAGCATCTCCGCATCGTGGATGATGCCTATGTTTGTAATTTAAATATGTGTCCGTTCGAGAACTGCATTATTAACTATCAAAATTTTTATCTTCAATATGAATTGCTAACACAAATTAATGTAAAATGTTTATGTGAAAAAACAATTCTGAACGTACAAAAAACATGTGACTTTAAAATGATATATACTAACGCAAAACTGTATCCGTCGACATTTACGTCGTTGTCGAACCGCAATATTTGCACGTCCTGCTGCGGCGCCGCTGAACACAGCGCGGCCAACAGACACACCATTGTCACCTGGTAAACAAAACACGGAAAGTTTGTACT
>LD688955.1:4663331-4676480 GCA_003118335.3 Papilio memnon | reverse complement strand
TAAATAAAATAAATGTTATAGTTCAACTAAGTATGCCCAAACTTTTGTTTATTGGATCCCACTGAAAAAATATTTTAACACTTAATAGATATATTTTCTTCAAATAAGTAGGTAAAACTCATTTAATTATTAATAACATTACTTGCCTTTTAATAGCCCAGCAAATGAAGACAGATATACGACATTAACTTTATTGGCCATCAATTATTCAATAAATTACAATACAAATTTACATATATTTGTATAATGCACAAGACCACCCATAACCCATATTATTGTTAAAGACTATCTTTTACAAATAGCTTATCTTATTGCATCTCATTTTAATTGCCTCTTTATTCTTATTTAAATTGTTAAAATATCTAAAAGGATTGAATCGTACTTCATTAATATCTTTAGAAGAAACTTAAAACTAATAACTAAAGGTTAATCGCAAAGTATCCGTGACATGGAAACCTTTGGATATATCCAAAGTACATCTTATTTATTAATGAGTACTCTTATATTTTAAACATTGACAGAAACGATTAGCGTTGACAGCTAATGCATAGACCATCCAGATCAACTACGCAATTACCAATATATCAAATGTAAAAATTATTACCACACAAAGTCATATAATTGTTACTTAAACAGTCTCTTGGCAAAGATTTTAGTGCTAAGTTTAAGATAAGAAAGGCCATAGGTGACTCTAAGTGTTCATATGCCTAAAACTAACCTCATCCCTGTTATTCATATTGTTCACTTAATTAATTATAATATTATGATAAAATAAAGTCTGCAATCATACAATTCTGCGACGAAACAATCCATACAGACTGGGTCAAGTGTTGATGTTAAAAACAAACACTTATACGTTCGTTTCCAAGTCCTATTTGGCGAGTGTTAAGCGAACGGGAAACTTATGCAACACGCAGTTGTGCATTGCATCTGCAAACGGTGACAAATACCTACGAGACGCTGCTATTATTCATTGTCCTTTTGAAATATTATGTCTGCATTTTATTGTATTCTAACGTTTATGGTTATGGGAACTATATTTTCCTGGCTCGTTAAATATTCCTATTTATTTTTCTATTTAAGAATCTGTTTGTATCCTGTATCATATTCCAATAACCTTAAAAATGTGTTATTTATCTATTTATTTGAAATTATTAACAGATCACATTTCTGTTAAAGCAAAATCATTAATCTGAAACCTAACTGCTATGAAACGCGCAGTGGCGCAGTAATAATCTATTATGATATTATTATTTTATCGGGATAATAGATGGCAGTAGTAGTCTGAAGAAATTGGAATCGGTCGTGGTAAATAAAAATATATATTCAATATTCGAATAGTTTATTGAGGATCAGCAACGCGGATAGTGGGTTTGAAACCTTTATCATCAGCGACGAACGTGACGATGTACTGTTGACCGTCGGGAGCGTTGTAAGAGTAGGATCCTCTCACTCCAATTCCCTGGTGCTCCCCGACAGTTATGAGCTGACCTTCTTCCTTACGGGAGACGCCATCACTTGTCTTAAATCTACAAAAATACACATTTATAACTAACGTACCAGATTTTAGAGATCAATTGCAATGATATACAATCTAGGATTTTAATCAAACCTAGGCAAGTAAATGGTCATTATATGAGCTTAAAATCCACATTATACCACTTGTAGTATTATTTTGAAGTTATTAAGAATTCGTAAGTAAGTAAAGTTTTTTCGTTTTCCTTATTCCCATGAATATTTTCAACGCCATAGGAATTACTGTTGCTTTGCTTTGATTAAGTTATATTTATTACATTAATTATATATATTTATTATATTTATTTTTAATATTTCGATCTATCTTAAATTATCTGACATATTTAAATGCACTTTCTTAAAGTATAGTTTATCTGATTTTTAATGAACTTTTAACTTACTCGAAGTCATATCCAGTTTCACTGATGTTGCTTTTTTCAGTAAGAATTTCGACTTCAGGTTTATCAGTGGAGTCAGCAGCCGCCGCTGCTATGACCAGGCAAACGATTATGTGCTTCTGAAAATTTTTATAAATTAAAAAAAAAAGTTATATTTTTATCGAAAAAAAAAGCGAGAACTTAGTTGCGCACCTAATATGATTAATGAATATTAGTTACATATCAAACTTAATACTAGATCTTTATAAGGAAGGTTTTAAACAATGCAATATTTTATTGTATTTTTTTTACTTAAGCTTTTCGAAAAATCTGTACTACGATAATGGTTTGTAATTATAAATGGGTGCTAATTAAAATACGGTCATACAAATATTAACATATCGATGAAATGTGCAAACATTTAATTAGAACCTACTTCATACAATTATCGGAATTCCAAGCACGAGTACGTAAATGCTTGCGGTTGTCAATGATGCATTTTGGTGTTAATTATACAGACCAAATGATAAAAAGGTAAGCGTACTTTGTTATATCTATCATTTACTTAGTTATTATTACTTTGATTAATAACCAGTAATTTAAATAACTTTAGATTGCATTAACAAGTAATCAAAAATACTTACCAAAGTGAACATTTTATATCAATCTCCTTTAAACAATGAGTTGTAAGTGATGAGTTATCCAGATACATCTCCTTATATACGTATTCTATTTGCTGAAGTTACAGAGATTGCCCAAATAAATACAAACGGTGTCGAATGTTACGAAGGTGATAACATTGATAAAGTGACGAAGCGATGTCTAAAATAGAATACACGCTATTTTTGAAATTCAGCTAGTAACTATAAATGCCCATTGGTTAGTAGCAATTGTTCTTTTTAGCAAATATTAGCTTTCGCAAGCGAGTCCGTCCGCGTGGAATTAAAAAAAAAAACTGAGTAGCCTATGTGTTCTTCCAGACTATCCTCCACATCTATACCAAATTTCATCGAAATCCGTTTACCCGTTTAGGCTACAAACTCAAACAAACATCCATCCATTGCTGTCGAACGGAATAAATAGTATCCTATTTCCGTCTCCTGGCTCTAAGCTACCTCCACACCAATCGCCAGCCATATCGGTAAAGCCGTTCTTGAGTTATAAATAGTGTAACTAACACGATTTTATTTTATGTATATAGATAAACAGAAAGGATAACACCATCTACGTATTTGTTAAATCTAAGGGCTTATCAAATCTGGTAAAACCAACGTATCTTTACATATCTCAATCTAAGAGGCAAGGTAATAGCTTACGTTTAAACTCTTTGAATATATTCATTGTTGCCATCTGTTTTTAAAGATGTGACAGTTTATAAACTAAATTTTATGTAAACATGCTATTAAAAATATTTTATATGTTCTAAAGACCTTACTAAATATTGGGAAATAAAATAGTTAAAACACTATAAATTTAAATAAATACATTTTAATAAGGCAATTTTAGATGATTTTATATAAATAAATAATTGCAAATCTGCAAATAAAATTACGCTATTAAAATAAATACTACTTCACAGTCTCTGATTTGATCTTGATTCCTAATTCTCTTGCGGAGCTTACTAAGAAATTTTCTTAATAATTGTTTGGTATCCCCGTTTACCTCCCTTATAACTCATTTCATAGAGTTGGCCCTTATCGTCGTACCAGCGAACGGTACCAAGTACATTGAGAGCGGCGTCTGGCGTACCAGGATTCAGTATTGCACCTTCTTCGGTCCTCGAAGTCCCATCACTGCTGTCATAACTGAAATATAACAAAATGATGTGTTAGAGGAAAGAAAAAGCAACCAGCTTTTCATCCTATTTTTTCATTATACTACTTGTTCAAAATAATAAAAAAATAATGTGTTTATTCCATTTTAATTTTACACTTATAAATCTATTTTTTTTTATTATTATACAAAAACTGGTTACAGGTGCGCCGACCCCACGGGAGTGTCCTGCTCCCTGCTAGGAGGTAGGGGAGATGAATTACAAAACGATTATTTTTAATGTTAACATTAACAAGTCTGTTATATGATGACCTTGGGGTAATATGCGATGCATGTCATCATTATTTGCATCATTTTATGTTGCTTTTGATGTAATTCTGATTGGCTATTTACGTCATCATTGTTTTAGAATTTCTGATGCACATAAAAATGTTACCATGTTATCAAAATACAATGTAATGTTATATTAATACTTTTTAAAGGATCAATTTGTTTGATAATACATCTTATTAGATTTTGGATAAAATATCGGATATCGGTTACATGTGAAACAAAAAGAAAAAGATCACAAACGCTTTGAACGTTCCATTTTAAAGCGTTTGTGATCTTTTTCTATATATTTTTGTTAAACAAGATATTTTTGTTAAAACATAAAATTGTTCATCCCTACTTGAGCGAAACAACATGTTATAATAATAAAATTTGCGAAAATAATGTTGTCCATCGCTGTTTGGTTGTTTTTTCGCTGCACTTTATTGTGCAGGCGTGGGAAGAATACTTTTTGAAAATGATACATAACATTTCATTTTAAAAGCTGAAGGTTTTTTTATAAAAAGCGAAAGAATAATACATTGCCATTGTCGTTTATTACCTTAGTAACAAAACTATTGACGATATTTTAATAACATTTTGAGTTCATCCGATGTCAAGGATAACAATAGTCATTAGAAAGTGAAAATAAATTAATAATGGTAAGGTTAGAGTACACGGCAATTAATTATTATTAAAATTGAGCAAAAAAGTTAATTAATCTTATAACTCACCGAATAACAATTAATTAATAAGACATATAACAGTCGAATAAAAAAACAAAGTATAGTTCGCGCGTCACTCACAATTAAAAACATTTTCTTCAAAACTCTTAGTTTTTAATGAAAAACTGATATATTATAAAAACTGTACATATTATCGCGCGGCGCGATTCTAATTTTTTTAATCAATTATCCTTATGAACTCGCTCACACTTAACTTAATGTGGTTTTTCTGTTAACCCCAATACAAAATGCGTTGTTTTTGCGGCTGTCTCTTGCTTTTAAGTTGATAGCGCTTTCACGACATTGGAGAAGTACATTGATATTATTAGCGTCAGGATATGAAAAGCGTAGGTATCAATATTACGGTGGTTCAATTTGGGTTCTGCAAAATTAATTTCATCCGATTAAAATTCATAATCGTTTGTCGAAACTTTAGCATTAATTATTTAAGACGTTACAAACTGTCGTATTTGGTAATTTATGACATGGCAATAACTTTGTTTAAAGTAAGTATTACGTGTACTTGTATAGACATAATTAAATATAAAACATTTCGTTGTAAAAATATTTTTATTTGACTACTACTACATCAGGTTTACGTCCTGCTCATCTCGACCTATTATATCTAAAAACATTAAAAAGGCGTAAAAGAAAAAGTCTATTTGACATTGTTGAATAACATGTAAGTCATTATAATATTTAAATAAATGCAAAAGAGATTTTATCAAAGACGCCCAATGTTTTTATCCGGGTACAAAATATGGGCTGTTATTATATTTATAAACAAGATCATGACTTTAGGAAGCTTTAAGGACGATACTTTTTTTCATTTTTGCAATTTGAATAAGATGCGAACGAACAAAACAAGCCGCTCGTATTAGCAATCATCGTAAATATGTAAATGTGATATCCATTTATAGGCAAGACAAGTTTCAATCACTTGATAGAACCTATAAAATAAAATGTGGTTACCTAAATGCAAATCAGTTTTAGGTAATTAAGATGAAATTAAATGAAAACCCGGCTGACTGTTATTCGTACACTTACATAAGGAATCATATAAAATACTACAAATTAAAGTACCTACTACTACAAGAAAAATCATATCCTAGTATATCATAGACCAGCTATGAATAATAGTTTTTATTTAGGAAGACGTCACAGGTCTAACAATTTATTTGATCTTGTACATCTTTTGAATTAAAAGTTTTACGCTTATAACATAAAGAAGTTTTCAACAAGTCTCGAGGCAATACAATCACTTAAACTAAATAGAAAACTGACTACGTCCATTATCGGTCCCTGACCTATTATAGATGTTCATATGTGATAACTTTAATGTTCGTACATTAAAATAACGGATCGTAATAAGTGTATTGATACCGCAAACGGGCCGTTCAACTTAAAGAAGGCGTAACACATTATTCTCGAGCTATGTTTTTGTGCTTCTCCTGATGTGGTCTTCGTTCTGCTTTTTATACTATCATTGTCACATATTCGGAGAGCATTAAACCTTTTATAGATAATGAAATATTTAATCGTTTAGTCGATTAATCCTCTCGTAACATTGTTTGGAGATTTATTTATCATCCATGAACAATACATAGTAGAAAACTAAAAGTTATATTTTGTTGTAAGTTTGCCATTGAGGGAGTGACACATCTAGCTTAATGGAAATTAAGATAGTTGTAAGCACTTGTTTGTGTAATTTTAATTCGTTTCGATTTGAACGCATTGTAATTCGAATAAATTGTATTTTTTTCATCTCAGCACGATTTTTTTTCCCTATTCGTGATGCTAGTTGACTTATGAGACGTGGCCCATCACTGGGAATAACATTAGAGATTCAAGGTCACCCAAAGGGCGATAAAGAGTACAAGCATACGTGATTACTTTTTGCAAGTACGAACAGAGAGAAAATTATCCTGTTGTAATTATTACGTCCAAATAAATGTCAAAATTGTTATAATAAAAACAACAACATTAAGGCCACGGTATGGTTGATATGACTTGAATAACAAGTACGTTGAACCTCGAAAGTCAACAATAAAATTGAAACATATAGAATTGGGGTTTAATATCATTGCTTTCGCCAAAACAATACGTCATTCTTGGGTCACGTATCCAGTTAATCGGGCTACATCGGTGCACAGGGAAAATGTTTATAGGAAAATTTACATTAATAGGGCATTCCTTTGCGTTCGTATCATAAATATTTTTGTCCTAGAAAGTGACTCTTTACATTTTAGATGATTCACTGTGTTGTCTAGTTTTCCTTTTTAAATGATTTCGTGTGTGACTAATTAAAGAATACCATAATTACGAGTATGAACATCATCTTCTACCATACTTTACTACTCAATTAACTTACTAACAAACCTACTGTCTGTTAGTCTTATTACATTTTTAAAAATTAGATTGGTAGAAACCGGATCGTGCCATAGAAGGAATTATTGTTTTCTTCGTGATATGCATATGACGAAAACAAATGCTCCAATGTCAAGGGCGTACGCTTTAAAAAGTTAATATCTATTCAAGGCTTATTTTACTTCTATGTTAATCATTTTTGTGTAAAACATAAAATGTTTTGACCTGAAAATTTCTGATTGTCTAAACTCAGTAACATAAATATGCCAAAGAATGATTTAAACATGGTCAGAATTTATTTCGGATGTTTCTTTTTATGGAAAAGGACTGCTTAATTTTAATATTTTCACTGATTTATAATGCCTAAAATGTTGACAGTCTTGTTTTGTGTTCCTTTCCGAGTTTACTTTTTATGTTAAACATAACATTAGTCAGAGTTCAATGTACTTTTGTATAGTTTGTAAATCAAGATTATCAGATTTAAAGCTTAAATGTAAAATTTGAAAATTCTTATATTTCACACAATTAAGTACGAGTATAACGTTTAATTTGGTTAAAGCATTGTGTCTTTCTGATGTCGTAAGTCTCTGGCAGTTTTAGGCAAAAAGTATATTTATTACATTGTATTTATATACTCGTATTACTGTATTTTATTCAAATTTATCTACCAGTCATATTATTATTCAATATCGATAATGTTAATGTACAAATATAGTTTCTAATATGACATTTTCGTATTGTAGTCCGGTATTGTATAATAAAACTCATTCAGTAATTTGTCTAAATATATGCTCATAATATGCGTTATCTATTTAAATCAGTTTTATTTGACGCGATTGTAATAAAATATACGTGTTAGCACTAATGTGTAATTTTATTACTTTAAGTTGGTAATAAAAATCTTGAATTTGCTTAATTTCTTCATTTTACGTAAATAACTTGAACGGTTATTAAGTTATTAAGGTTAAAATTCTACGAACAGTTTCATTTTCGTTTATTTCAATACATTTCTAGAATATATCTGTATCGTTTTTATTTTGAATCTTAAGTTTTTTTTTTAATATAATTACCTATAAAAAATAAAAAGTAGTCATCTAGGATGCTATTTAGCCAATGTTACGAAATAATGTTGAACGTGGGAGGACGGGTTGACGGACAACGAGTCGAAAGAATTTGCAATTAAATAGTTGTCTACAGGTTATGGATACTCGATTGTTAGACCTTTTACGTGAGATAAACAAAATAAATCGGCAAAAAATGTGACCTGTTTAAAGAATTAATAAAAAAATAGGACAAGACTAGTATTTGCTTTAGGTATTATATTTTTCTCGTTGTTTGTTTTACTGTTATTAGCTACTATGTTTCGAGTAAAAATATATTTCGCAATGAAAATAATATAATTTTGCAAACATTAACTAATATTTGCAATTTGAATACTCGTAAATAACATTAAATGATCATCAATAGTCAGAGGTTACGTGTTTGAATACAAACATTTAAATTATATATATTTTTTTTATTTTTAGATTATTATCTAAAAACCTATATGAGAATTTTATGTTAATTTAATAATAAGATTTATTGAACACCGTATAAAGAGTTTATTGACAGTATGGTCAAATATTTCTAAAAGAAATTTGTTTTGCAACTTAAGCATAATGGCTATAATCTTTCTAAGGTAAAGAATTGCGTTATATAAACGTGATTTTTATAACGAATATAAATAATTCTCTATGTATTTAATCCTACTCCCTCATTATTATTCCTACTTTTCTACTGAAGTCATCCAAACAATATATTGGCGATGTTATACATTATCTATCATGCGATTCATACATTGTTAGTTACGGAACTAATTTTTGTTTATCTATGTTTTATATATTTCCAAAAGAAAACTTTTTATATCACTTTAGGAATATATGTAATACTTACGAAAATTTGTAAGAGTTAGGCATATTAGCTGTCTCCAAATCATATCGTAAAACTTGAGCCGGTGAATGATTTACGATCGCAGGACTTCCAAAAGTAGAAAGCACCATTGAAACACCGATAATCTGTAATTTAAAATGGATCATTAAAACAATCAAACACTATAAAGTTTAGTTAATCGCATTTTTTTAATATAAAATTTAATTCTAATATATTATTTAAAACACAGTATTTGTCTACTCCCCAAGTAGCAATAGGACATTAGAGATTACTTCAAGTGCACAAGGCTTTTAAGTAAAGGTCAATATTACTTGTAACACTAATGACATTCACAAAACTATGCTATTTAATTATGTGCACTAAGCATAAGATTTTGCGACATAGCATTCGACGTCGTGCAATCAACAGTAAGGTCGAGTAAAACTTGAGAAAAGGGTTTGAGATTTAAAATAATATTTTTTGTGAATAATATTGAGTTTAATAATTACCAGGATGAACAGCATGTTTTCGTTCGTTGTGACAGAAATAACAGGTGACTTCCTGGACAGTCTGTAGTCCGAATGTGCTAACGGTTTCGTAAGATCTCCTTATATATGCTCGTATATGAATTCCCCGATGTGCGCGCTCCGCACGCGAAACACACCGAGCCCCGCTTGCACTGAAACTAAACTAATTCTAAGTGACCATTAGCTAGATCGACACATGAATGGATAGAAGATTTAACATGTTACGTCACGCCGGTCTGTCGCACAGTAATCGTCCGTCCTCAAGAACATAATGCAGAGCTAACTAGATAATTGTTAATTTGTGTTACGAACAACTCACAACTTTTTAAGTAAAAGTAACATTCCTTAATTTTGTTTTATTTTGACTATTTTTTCGTGGAGTGAAAATGATTAGCAAAAAAGCAGGTTTAAACTTTATTTAAGCGAACTGATTTAAAAACCTTATCTGTTTATGGTAAACACTGTTTTAATGATTAATTACGCTATTTAATTATAATTTAACGCTACGATGTTAAATTCCCTAACAAAAGACTTCAACGCTCTCAAGGACGTCGTCGAATTAATTTATAATTTATTTAATTGTAAACTGTAACGAAAATACACTGTTGTTTTGGAAGTTTACAACAATTATTTCTCCGAATAAAAAAAAACGGTATAGCTGTTAACCGAATTCACTATTGACTAAAATATATTATATTTAATTCGGTTTACAGTAACAATATTTTTCGTTGATTTCTTCTAATGAAGATGAATATTAATGTGAATTCCACGTGTTTCCCAAGATAGATGTTACATACAGCTAAACAATATTCAAACCACTCAAAGCCAAGCTATTTTACTTTATCCGTTGCGAAGGACATCAACCTTAGGTGATTACTGAGTGTACAATTCGTGCGACTTCAGAATTCTAATGAGCAGACTCACTTTCACCGTTTTTTACCGGTAATTGGATGTATTAGAACTTTTTTTATTTCTCTTATCATAGATGTCGATATTCGTCATAGATTTTGTGTAAAGTGATTGTGTGTGATTTGTGTGTATGTTTTTGAACGATGTTTTAAAGAACAAGAAGAAATATAATTCTTCGAATCATATTCTCTAGCTATTTAAAGAGAATAGTCAAGTTATGTATTTGCTATAAGAAATAGTCCATTAATATATAGTTTATGTGCGAAAAGGCCGATAAAACTACGTAGATTGTATCAAACAATAGGAATTTTGTAATATGCATAACGACTTGTTTTTCATTGACACAAATTCAAATGTCTTCTCCAGTTACAAAATATAGCAGTTTAAAAATCATTTAACGACGAATTAATTATTCTTAAACATAATCATGATATAGTTGACCAATTATTAATTTAGAACGTCTTTATAATTTATGTCAGATATTCAGTGTATATTTTTTAAATCTTTTTTTAAACGTATCAATGAATCGATCGAAATGAAATAAATTGGAACACGCATTCATTTAGATGGACACTATCGTTTCTCGGACGAGCGCCAAATAAATAAATCCTTAATACACTTGAAGATAAATTCAAGCAGATATGTATTTACACGTAAACGCAATAAGTAACATATTGTTGTACATAATTGTAATTATTTTTCCAAGATATAACAAGAACAAATCTTAAGAAATAATCTTCAAATCGAATTGAAACTCACAATCTGGCTAATTATTGTGTAATTACCTGAGAACAAACAAAAGCAACTAAAACAATTGAGAATTACGGTAAATATTAACAAATAAAATATCTAATTAGCCAGGAACCAAACACTGAAAAGAATTTGAAATTCTTTAATACGCCTTCTGAACACCGGTTTGTCATTGCAACTTAATTTTTAACATTACAAAAGACGGTAAAACACTATATTATAATAGTCCAGGGGTGGCCAAACTCCTTGAAAATGCGAGCAATTTTTCAAAACTTAAGATTTTTTGCGAGCCGCAAATATCGTAAATACGTGATCGAAATTAAATTTGTTACAATGTAGAACTTAGTTTTTAATAGTTTGGTAATTTTTGAAAAAAGTACGGAACGATAGTATTTTTTTACTAAAACTAAAATTGACAGGGAACTAAGTATTGGTGGTATATAATATTTATCGAGAGCTACAAATTATCCTTTAATGCGGTATGTGGCTCGCAGGCCACAGTTTGTCTACCCCTGTAATAGACGATAGCTATTGACTATGCACTTTGTATTTTGAAATACTTTAATAGTGTTCTAGCAAAATGTGATATGAAAAATATGTCGAGATAAACGATATTTATTAAAGTTTTAGATTTATTAAAAGCCATCAGAGTATTGAGAAACTTTTAGCGTTGTAAGATAGAAGATTAAAAATTGAACATTTAGACAAGACAATTTTGAACAGTTCACACAAAACAAATAGAAATACAAGGTTCCACCTTCTATAGAATTTTGTAAATACTTATTTGAAACATTATTTTTGTATTGCTAAAGCAATCAATGGTCTTATTTACAAAATGACAAATTGATTAATGCTGGGTTTCTGAAGTTTTTTTTTATATATATATATATGAGAAGGGGGGCAAACTAGCGGCGGGGACACGGAGGTGGTCATCGACGCCCATGGACATCCGCAACACCAGAGGAACTGCAGATGCGTTGCCGGCCTTTTAGTAGATTCAGCAATGGTTTCCATTTAATTAATCGTTATCTAGTGATTAATTAGTGGTAAGTTTAGGTCAACTTCAATGGAGTAAAACTAAAGTTACGTAGTTCGGAAACGCGTTTCTTGAAGTTATCGAACCAATAACACTAATGAATAGTTAAATGTGGCTGGGAAAACGGCCATAAGACGTCGTTAAGCATCACTTGCAGTTGAATCCAACTAGACATTACGCTATCCTTGAGTTGTGAAATTTTTACGTCTAAACATTTGAAATTTAATATAAAGCTGACTATGATTTCAAAGTAGGTACAGTAGGACTTGCTGGCTGTATTCCATTTATATCGAAATCATTCTTTGAACGTGTTGTACGCATTGCAACGATCAAGTTAGGTAAAAATAGCATACGCAATATATTACGCAATAGTTAATGCATATAATACACCTATGTTTTTATTTAATTAAGACATATGTAGTACTTTCATTGATATTTATAAGATGAACGCGTAATTTAGATCTCTGCAATAAACAATTTTTTTTCTGTATTATCGGAGTCTACATTCAATATATACAACATGTTTCTTTTACCAAAGTAAGTTCTCTAATTGCCATAAACAAAATTTTAAATGCATGCGTAAAACTTAACTGGTCAATAAAATATGATTTTTGAGAAACAGGTCATCAAATAAGACGGAAAGCATGCAAGTATGCATGCTGTAAAATTCACATTTGACGTTTATTACATAAATGACAGCTAAAATTAATGTTAATTGTAATAAAATAAACAATAAATCGAATTGAATTATGATTTTAGTGAAATAAGGATTATGGCAACAGACAGAAATCAAACCGAATTTTTGGAGCAGGTATTGTTTATTCTAATTCTATTATTGTACTTAGTCTCGATTCTGTTTCAGTTACCGAAATGTAGTTAAAAATTACGCTTCAAAATAAATCTATTTACTATGATTTTTTTTCTTTTGTAATTTATTTAATCATACTAATCAT
>LD688955.1:4634993-4663202 GCA_003118335.3 Papilio memnon | reverse complement strand
TGTCTGTATATTTATACGTCTGAATTGTATTAAGATCCGTGATACGTTTGTTATCTAAAATCTAAACCCATCTCACAACAGAATCGCAGTAAACAACAGCTTACGAGAATTTTATGTCCACTTGCGTTGATCTTCAAATGATCAATGGTATGTGGTGTCGTTTATCGCCGGTAAGTCGTTGATGACGTCAGTGGTCCAAAGAAAGTAATAAGGAGAAGTTTAGTACATCCTGTTCTTTACTATAGTATTTACTCTTGTCGCATGGAAGGTAATTAAAATACAAAAAGTTTAAATTATCAAAGAGCATTGGTGAATCATAGAGATGACTATTGTATTCGATTTTTGTACTCGAATGTTCGGTAAAGTTGAAATAGGTGGTCGGTGTTTGTTTCCATCTATTCATGGCCAGGATTACTTCAAGACAAGTAAAGAATTGAATCCAAAATAATTGCTTTAATTCGCATAACGATATATAGCATTTCTGCATCTGTTAATAAAATATAATACAAGCACGTACTAATGCATAAGTTTAATGTACAACTATGCTCAATATAATATTAAAAAAATTGTAACTTTACGTGTTTTGTTGCTTCCTGGTTACAAGTAGGTATAATTTTGCACCGGTATGTAAAGAGCTTATTATTTAAATTTAATATAACTATAGTTTATCACTGCAAGAGCATTCTCATAATGATAGTTCCTTGGCATGAAGACACTTTGTACTAAAGAGATTACGTGCTTTGAAAGTTATAATATAAAATTGGCTCTCCGTTCTGGTTACGTTAGCCTGTATATTTTAAAATAACATTAGTGCATAAACATGGCTTGATGTTGGAATTCATTTTACATCCAAAAATTTTAAATTTTAATTTTAAACAACACTGTAATAACTACGAGTATAAGCTGCCTGTTTGGTATCGATGAACAGAACTGTTGGGTCTAATCTGATCTGGTAACCTAGAAATAAACTATTTCGATTAATATAGAAATGCTTATATGTAACCCATTTTTAATATTTCACATAGCCGCGGGTGTAAACGCGAAAAATCTCTTAATGTTTATTTTATAAATAAGTAAAAATTACATACAACTGTAGAAGCAATATAACCTTTTTGTTTTTTCTTTTAAATTGAAGGACCATGTTGTCCTTTTCCCGGCATCGTTGTGCTACAAGATCGGACCACCAATCTAACTACATGTCAGAATTTATTTCTCATCTACACTTCAATTTGTAAAATTGTTTATCTATTAAATATAATGAAACCGGCCAGTAGTCATCACAAACGTTTATTCATTTGTCACAAGAAGCATGAACGTACCTTTTCCATTATTAGCCTTGGTTAATGATTCATAGAACTGCGATTCTTCGTTATATACACTTTTAATTCAACAAATCCAAACATTAGGACGGTTAAAAATTAGACTAATTGAATTTAATCACGAAAGTTGAAAAATTGAGTCAACACTAAAAGCCTTAGATTAGCAACAGAATCAATGGTCAGAAAAGCGATCTTGCCCCTTAAGAAATAATTTACATACCGCCTTATCTTTTGAAAGTACATTTACTTGTTATTTAAAGCGGTTAGTGGTTGCGGTCTAAATTTAAACGAGGACAGGATTTGGTGCATTTGGGGCTTGAAATATTTCAATGAGATACTGTTATTGGATAAAATTCTCAGACGTAGATATTTTGAAGGTCAAAGCCGTTGACTTCACATATTTTATCAATAACTTTATAATAAATTATTTATTAATATGATAACTTATTATTAATATGTTTATTCATTAGAACTTGAGCATTATTTGCAAGGTAGCAGTTTTGCTGTTGTTTATTGTTCAGGCTTAATGCTCCGTTATAACATAAGAATTTTTGTATTGCACAATATCTAGATGTAGTAGAAATTAAGTATATTTAGCTCTATATTTCAGTACTCCAGGTTTAAATAAGGTTTTCGTATGTTATGTCTATTTGATTAAAAAACATTGTGTTCTAATTAACTCATCCACATATTTTAATTAAATATGAAATCTTCAGGAAAACGAAATAATATTTCGCAGCATAAAAGTTACAACTTCTTTTGGTAATCCGCAATGAAGACTTTATAATAGGTAAAGATTACAAAATTTAAATAAATACAGTAACCATTATTAGATAAAACTCCATACCTAGAACACATAATATCGAAACTTGTTTCGTAATCATTTATTTCTAAGAGAAATAATTTCTCAATTTATTTATTAGTTAAGAATTGAAAATAAGATTAATCAATTTTTATTATACAAATTCAATTAAAGATTTTTAATTAGTAATTTCGTTGTTACTATTAAAATTAGATATTAAAAGTTAGTCTGTAATTATTGGTTGCTGTATCAAATATGACTTGGAAGAAATTGTGTTTGCTCATTATTTTAAGTGTGGATTATTTTGTTGAATGCCAAAATGAAATAATCAGTCTTGCGGATCTTAATGAACGAGTACGCGATGCGACAGAAAGCAACGTTATAATTATTATAATACGTGACAATAGATTGGAAGAAGATCATTTCTTCAGTGATAATAGTCTAAGACAAAAAGTGCCACCCAAACATGTTTACAACTTGTATTACTCTGAAGTAGACAAACGTGGTAAAGAAGTTTATAAAAAGTGGCTATATAATTTAAGAGACGTTGTATTGTTGCTTCAAGATAGATTTAATATTGATATACATTGAAAATATGTGTTTTATTTCTTTTTCATACTAAATAATGGATAAAAATTGTTTTTTTATAGCATAAAAATACTAAGATTATCGAAATACACAGTTTTTGCCTGACAACTATTCAAGGAGAAACCTTTAGTTGATTATTTGAACATAAAATAATTTTTTATAGGTGTGTACAATATCACCTGTGGCTTTAAAATAGCAATAAAGTTGTTCTAAACATTTGATAGTGTAAAAAAAATCTACCGACGACTAATAACCGTGGCTTCCATTACAAAATAACTGTACAAAATCTTGTTAACATGTATTCTTCAAAAACATATAACAATGCGCTTAAGCATATATGTTCTAATAGTGAAAGCCTATCGGTGTAATTATTAATCATAGGCTAGTTAAGTGCATGCTGTCTGAATCTGTAAAGGATGTATGAAGATAGGATGTAGTAAAACATACAAGTCGAAGGAATGGACTATTTTACAATAAAAAAAATTTTTATTAAACAGTTGACTTGTTAAACATACATGTATCAAAACGAATGCAGGTGATAAACACGAAAATACTATGATGGTATCAGCTGAGATTTATGTAAGAAAAGCATTTCGTAATTTTTAAGTGTTCATTTATTTCTCCCATAGCGGTAAGGTAATAAGCGCTGTGTAATTCTTTGGTTTGTTACTGTGTTAAATTTGCGGAACCCATAAACTTGTTTCCGTATTTATTATTACTTGAAAATGAATATTTTAAAAAGTTTGTGCGTAAGTAACTGTACATATCATATTTTAGTATGATTTATAATTCGACGTGGGTATTTTTTATTTATGAGAAAGTTAATAATCGATAACACTTCCTTGACCTAGATTTATAGGGATTTTCCAAATATTATTAAAAGAATTAAAACCTTTAGAAAAGAAACCTAGTGGATAAATAATTGTGCTATCAGTCTGGCTGTTACAACATGGCAATTAGGGTAAACAACCCAAGACTAGGACGGTGAAATTTCATATACCACTCGATAAGGGCCGCTTGTAGATATTTTACAAGGTGGGCAGATTTAATATGAATATTTTGGATACTCAGTTTCACGGCATTCGGTCGTGGAGAATAAATACCATTAGTAACAAAAAATATCTAATAGATTAAAAACTCGTTACGACTTTTTTGCAGATTTTTTGTTCAATTGTAATTATAGGATGCACAATAAACGATACGATCCACGAGAAACAAATGAGGTAAGTCATAGAGCAAATTATAAATAAAAAACTGTTTTTTTTATTAATACTGATATTAATTTAACAATCGTAATAGTCTTTTGTTTGTCTACGTTCGAATTTCGAACTTTGTCCTTTCGAAGTGGTAAGTTTTAAAATGTATTTTAATTTGAAAAATGCGTTGTCCTTATATTAGTCAAACATTTTATTAAACGGTTATTTAAATAATAATGAAGAAAGAATAAGTGAATTCCGATAAATTTTCAAATTCCCAGTAAAGGTGTAGTTCTACTTTGCTTTCTCGGATTTGCATACCACAATAATTTACGTTTACGTTTATTTTTTTCCTTGTATGTCCTTTGGTAAAAGAAATGACTATAGGCAAATATGGGGTCATCGAAACAAGATTTTTTTTTTTACTTAAATGTGCGGAAATTTGACACGCGGCATATTATTTTGTACCAAACAATTTACCTGGACTGTTATTAAGTCAAACTCAACGTATAATTTTTAACACGATATTCAGATGTAAGAAATTAGTTTTTTCCTTGTTATATAATTATTTTATTTGTCTCCTTGTAAAAGAACAAGGTACAGTTTGTACAGTACAGTAATAAAAAAAAACTTTAACTAATAAACATTTTTTTTTCAGAAATCTTGTATTGCAAAATAACACACAGAAAAATACATCATTTGTTTTGAAAGAAAACCGCAAAGCAGTTCTTATTATTAATGACCACGAAGTTTTACGCACTGGTGCTAATAGTGGCTCAGTGAACAACTTATTATACATAGATTATGATGACAATGGAAATAAATTAAATGAATTTTGGATGTATAACCTAGACGATGTTGCCATGTTCTTTGAAATATTCTTAGACACAAGAATTTGTCACACAGTATGTGAATGAGCACTTGTAATAAATAATGAATCGCTATACACGGTTATTTAAAACTATTTATCCTACTAGTGATGCCAGTAAACCTGGGGGGATATCACTTCGGTCTGATAAACCGCCATAATTCTGAAAAAAATATAAAAACCAGTACTTAAAACGTGATAAAAACGATTAATTTCGACTTTAGTATTTTTCATCGCAAAGACAATTAATAAAATATTTATTTGAAGCTGTAAAAAACGGTTTTGTTTTCTTTTTCATCAGTAATTTCATTTATAATATTCTAATGAAATTTATAAAAGTAAAAAAAATCCGTATAAAGTGGATACTTTAAAGTCGAGTTTAACTTGAAGGTCTAGTTCCGGAACTAAATGTTTATTATAGGAATGCTAGATTTATTTATTCCTAATCGTGATTATGTATGAGTAATGCTAAAAAATTACCTCATCATCGTATTCTGACGTCACTGTTGAATTCTCGTTAAATCGATCGATGTCCGTAGTAACTTCATTTATATTTGTTGTAGTTTCTTCCTTACAGTTTTCTTGATCTATCGAATTTTTCCCTTCACAATCTATTTCAATTAATTTTGGTTCAACTACATTTTTCATATCTGGTGCCTGTAAAACGGGTTTTAATGTTAGAACATTATTAAGACGAATAACTGAAAATGCTTCCTTGTTTTGACTTACCTTGTTTATTTCGTTAATATTAAGAGCTTTGCTAAGATTCCCCTTTTCGATTTCAGATTTGGATAAGTGTTTATCTGCGTTATTATCTGGTAAAGGTTGTGTTTTTAATCTTGGAGATAATTTAACGGTATCATAATTTCCTGTATTATCTCGATTGAAAACTATACGATACACATTGAATCCTGGTATTCTTATTGATTTTATTAAATTTCCAATACTGGGTACTTCATCGCCTCTTGTGTAATGATTATTGGCTAAAAATGTACTACAAGACAAATTGATCGAAGGCTTCATAGATATAAAGAATTAAGAATAGAAATGTCGGTACATACAATTTAATATCTCCTGCCGCATAATTTGAAGATTGTTGTCCTAAGTTATTATCATTATCAGTCGGTATTGGAATATATGTCGTTGTTTTTCTTATAACAAAACTGACACCAAAGTTCAATACAGTGAGTTGCAATAGTAATAATATAACCTGTAAATAAATAAAATAACTAAACCACGAACTAACAAGAACTCTTTTTTGTAACTACCTATCTAATATTATAAATGCGAAATATAATTAGATAGATGGATGGATGTTTGTTAGAGTTAGCTGCCTGAAGCCTGCTGAGCCGATCTCGATGAAATTTGTCATTGATGTAGGGGATAGTCTGGAAGAACACGTAGGCTACTTTTGTTTTTTTATTACCAAGCGGACAGAGTCGCAGGCAAAAATTAGTTTAAATTAATTTCAATAATTAAGTACTGTTTTAACTTGTTTTAATTGAAATTGTTTGTCGCTTTTAGTTTAAAATAGATTTGTGAATCACTCACCTTCATATTTTTGTTGTATTTTTTCCTAGATCAAATCAGTCACAACTTCGAGTTGTCACTTGGACTTGCAATAAAATTGTTAGATCTCTTGACTTGAAATAACAGTTAACAATGACGTCACAAATACCTCTTCAATTTTAATCGAACAGTTACAAAACTCTGCTCCACTTCACTAACTTAAAACTTGAATGAGCGGTGTATCCATTATGCGGTTCGAGTTTTTGTTGTTATCTGATTTATTTGCCTTGAACTTTAGGATTCCTCAGTACTTCTTACAATCTACAATTCTACTGCTATTTTTTAATAGGGATATATTATTTAAATGACAGTTTAATATAGTTAAAAAACGATTATGTATCACACAAGTAATTAAAAAAAATCGTTTTTTTTTAACTTGACGCTTACATTTCTTTTTATTTTATGGAATGTCAAGAATTTACAGAAAAATAAGGAAAATGCATTAAAAACCACATACGGAACCAGATAATGCAATACACAACTTCGTTTTACTTGAACACTTGTTTATCTATTTCTAATTTATTAAATAAATACCTGTTAAAGGTAATTCATATTTTTATACATAATTATAAATAATTAAATAATTTTAAGTAACTTTAATAGCTTCTTAATTTACACCGATATTTTAAAACGCTTGTTCCCATTATGAATTTTGATTCTGGTTTATGTCTTTTAACTGTTTTTGTACAATAATTTTTCATTGCTATTTTCCATGCCCTGTAGTATATTTACGTTCCTATAAGTAGTAAAGAATAGTATTTTTCAAGTTGTTTAAACTTTTATTGTAAGCAGCTATCAAATAATTTCACAAAAAAAATCCCCATCTTAATTTTTTCTGTAGTCACGAAGTCTTGAATTCTGTCTACGTGGAACGCAGGCACACCTTCTTTTCTTTTGTATCGGAGCTCGGCAATTTGTTAAACTTTTTGACATATTATTAGCTAAACGATATCTTCCATTTTCCATCTGTAGTAAACCCATCCTCACACCACGCTTTAACGCCCTGCAGAAAAATTTTCCTTGTTAAAAATCAAATTACTTAAAGTTTTCTTCAGATTTTTTTAACTGAATATGAACTGAAATTTATAACTCAATACATAAAATAACTTCTGAAATAGCTTTTTTTGTAAACTCCGAACTAAACAATAAAAAACTGATTTTATATGGTTACCACAATATATCTGTAAGAGGTATAATAACTCGTACTAAGTATCCGAAAAATAATGTAGCTTGTTCTCTACATTTTCCAAACCATTAATTTAAATGAAAATCTAAGGAGGCCTGTGTAGATAAGTGTCGCAAAACAATTCTATAAAGTAATAATTGCTACACCCATTGGGAAATTTTTATGTGTATTATTGATAATACTTTACATTATGCACCACCCAATATTACCTAGAGACCTTCCTGTTAATCCTAGGATCTGCTATTTTGTATTCCAATTTAATGAATTTAATGATCGTGCGGCAAGTCCATCCAGTGTTCTTCATTAATTTCTTTAACGCTGAAAAAACTATTTCCCCTGTTTTTGGTTTGGGTTTTGTCATTTCTGGGAATTTATTAAATTTCATACAGAAAAATTTAAATAATCCTTTCAAATAACTTTGATACAAAAATATACTAATATTACTTGGTATATTGCGGAATCAATTTGGAATTACAAAAAACAGCGCATGTCGTATGATGGCGTTTTTAATGACACAAAATTTTCTTTTAAAATGTCATTAGGGTTTTAGCGAAGTTTTCCAAGAAGAATTTATTTTCTACGATTTTTCTAATAAAATATTTAGAGCGGGCACACACCTTTGACTAAACTATCGCACAACTGTGTGCGATTGTCGATCGTTTCGCAGAAAATTCAACTGTTTAGTTGCACAACGATAAATCGAGTGGTGTACGCTCCTCCATATAAGCTCATAGGAATCAAAGCGCGAATAAACAGTTGTGCGATAGTTTAGTCAAAGGTGTTCGCGCACTCTTAAGATTCAAATGTTCATAGGTCAATAGTATCTAAAACTAAACTGCATTATAACTTCGATCTGCTTTTATCGTGAAAGAAACTTGCTATTTAATCAATTTTACTTCGATGTGATTTGGTCGATGTCGATGATTAATGTGATTGCCGATAAGCAATTATTTCACTCGTTTACACAAGATGTAAAATCAATTTAGTTTTGCTCCATCCCATATGCGTAAGACTGACATTAGGAGTTCTTTGAATAAAAGAAACATATAGCGAAATATCCTAATTATTTTATTTATAATGACTATTTAACCAAGGAGAGAAGCGACTACGCCAGGTGGTACGCCTCCGCCTGGTCCTTGTTCGATGGTTGGCTTGAAACCGTTGTCGTCGGCGGTGTAAGTGATAGTATATACTACGCCATCAGGTCCTTGCCACGAGTAAGATCCTTTGACTGCCACGAACTCATCGTCAGTCCCCGCGTTCCTCAATTCACCTTGTTCCTCTTTCTTTGTGCCGTCACTTTGTTCGAAACTGTAAAGAAGAATGTATCTTATTATGGTCGAAGATTTTTTATAAATATGTTTAGTAATTTTTGAAAGGATTTAAAATAGTTTATTATGAAATTTTAATTTTTGCGATGGTCGTTATCTGTTGTGAAAAACGATAAATATTTGTTATTCTTCTTTCGTTTCTTTTATATTGCTTTAACTTTTTACGGAGGTAAAAATACGATACTATTTATATAATGAAAGGGAGTTTGGCATTGAAATCATTACTTGGTACTGAAGCAAATTTTCCTCGAAATAGACGTAAAGACAGTGCTTTGTAACTTTGTATAATACTTTAGTAAGAATTATAATTTTTTGATTGTAGAAAATTATCTACGTATCGAGAAAAGAGAAAATTTGATAAAAGACAAGCTTGAAACGATTTGGAAATGCTATACGAAATTGTACAAAACGTTTATAAGGTATACGGGATATTATCATAAACATTAATGACTTTGTTTATATTTCGTGATATCTAAACTCTTTAAACCTTCGACCGTTAATTTTAATAGCAATATTTTATGGCAGGAAATGATGGTTTTGAGTTCAAAGTACTTATATGTCCGCATTCCATGAGACGCGTTAAATTGATAAAGTAAGTATAGCTAGATAAATTTACATTTTTAGTTATTTTGCTGTTAAAACATGATAAAACAATTTGACAAATTCTTGTTGTAATATCTAAACATAGTAAACATCATTGACATACTTACGCAAAATTATAGGAGCCGAGTCCATCGTTGCTGGAATCGAACCTGAGAATTTGAACTTCTTCGTTCGGAGCCGAGCGTGACGCTGCCTGAGGTGCTGCGGCTGCAACGGTCAACAGGGAGAGAACTACAAACTGGGAACATAAAGAAAAATACAATTATCTCATACAGTTAGAAAGACGTAAAAATATCCTTTTACCAATTACAATAAGATTAGCCATAGCCGGTGGTATAGACTAACTGCGGCATTTACAAATGTTAAGTAACCGTTTCCCTTACTTTATATTACATACTAATTTTACACTATGGGTTCTTATAGTGATTATTCAAAAACTTTGGGTGTGATAGTAAAACAAACGAGATATTCCTAGTCTATGATGTGATAAGCGCATTTAGGTAATTATGGGTAATTGATCAGGTTATTTAGATAATATATGAATTTAGTAAGATTTTTCATATAAAACATTTATTATTCAACATTTCAATGTGGTACGATAATATAAATTTCTAAAACATTCATGCTTTTAGTGTTTTGGATAACAGTTATTATTGAAACGATAGACAATGAAAAACACCGTTAGATACGGTTAGTTTGACTTTAAAGTTCTTTTTTTTCTACATTTCTTACAAATACGAATAGAAACTGCTTTTCAACAAAAGGTAAACCTATAACGCGGCATCAATTTTAAGAGATCGTGGTTTAGCTTGCACTACATCTATTGTGTTCCAAGCAATTTTTCGTAAGGACTTAAATTTAACTGTGGACTGGGTTTCAAAGGCTGATTCCTTGACGTTTTGTACACAAGCTAGGGTAACCATATCACCATGTCACTATTGGATACAAAAATTTTGGAATATCCAGAAACATGGTTTGCTTAAAGACAATTTATTATTAAGTATTATGTTAAGATTACACTTCACTATATGTTTAGTCACTTTAATAGTACACTTTTAAATTTCACAGTTGTACCCACCAATTTCATGATTAGAGGCGTACGAGTTTCACTTAATCGATCCAATCGAAGTGTGTGTGTCTGTCTAAGCAAACACATTTTATATACTATGTGTTATGTTCTATTGCAACATACTTACATGCGTTTATCTCGTCAACATTGTATGGTTGACCAGTGCAAGATGTCGCGATGAGACCTTGGCTAATTCGAAGATTACTATGATGGTTGGCCTTTTGTAATATTTTTTATTCTTTATAGAGATATGCTTCATAATAATTAGTTGTGTTTGAACGTCGTAAAGCAATATAAAACAATAATATCTTAACTTAAACTTATTTATTACCCGTAGGGTTATGAGGTTCGAAAATCATATTTTCAAAATCGTATTTTTCATTAATTACTGATAAAAAATTATCGATTCATAAGAAAGATTTAGAGAGTTTAGAGATACTGGAGCCTTTAAAATTAAGAGTTTTCTAACTAAGAAGTCTTAACTTATGTGTTGTTTATAAGGTAAGTACGTTATTCAAAATAACAGTCGAAAAAAAAATGAAAAATATTGAAACATCTTAGGGCTGGAATATAATGTAGAATATTTAGAATCTGTATGTATGAATGACACAAAATTATCCACTCAATTGTTTTTAAAGGTTAGGAGGCTGATGCGTTTTAACCTTTAGTGTATTAATGTAATAACAAGCATTTGAATAACATTGACTTTTTGATTAAGCGAATTACAAGCACTTATAATATTTACATAATATGTATTTTGTACATGTAACCTATGCCTTTGCTTAATCAATACCTTCAACAAGAACATTTGTGTAGTATTAATTGCATTATTAAATAGCAAAGTTCATGTTTAGTAAAATTATTGAATGACTAATTAAAAGCAAAATTACATAAACAAATATTAGCTATTTTTTAACCACAGGTAATTTCTTTATTAATTACGTAAATTAATAGTAAAGTTTATTAAAAATACTATATTTAATGTCTTATTAAATTTCATTATTTATTATTTAAAACACCGATATGTATTGTAATGTCTCACGAAAGTTTTAATAAGTTAACTGAATTTACTAAGGTTGAAATTGTTGTCATAGGAAACCTTAGAGTAAAGATCTTGGGAAAGTTTTTATTAAAACCTTTCGCATGAAAATATATATGTTACTCTCCATTCATTCATAGAGTTTAAAAAGAAGCTACGACTCTGTCCAATTCATCCTCCGTAAAGCAAAGCAGCATGAAACAATAAACGCGTCGTCTATCAACGTGGCTTTCAATAGTCACAGATGAGTAATAACTGTTCTCTTCTGGTAAATATCGGTCCACGTCAATTTTACAAATCTGTAAAACATACATTAGAATTTGTAATTATTACTACCATGTTTTGTATTAGCATCTTATTTCTTTTTACTATAATATTTCAATGAAAAAATACAAGAAAGATTTACTTTTTTATTGCTTCTGTTGTAGCAAATCATTTCTTCAAAATGGCTGTTTAATTTACTTTTAGGATGAAGGAAATAACTTTTCAGTTCAGTATACCGACCTAAATGCTGAAATAATGAAAATATTGGTGACGCAACATATTATAAACATTTTAAGTATATTTTTTTCTCGAACGTCTCAACATTTTTCTCGATAGTATAGTACGAGATCAGTGTGAGAAGTTTTACATAAGAATTACCTCAGCAAACGGTGAACCGCTTCGTCTTACTGTATCCATTGGAAATTCGTTAGGAAAAAGTCTCCTAAGCTCCACATCTTCACTAAATAAAATAATTTGTTTTGATAACAAAAATAAATTAAACGAGGAAAAAGATCTACTTTTAAACACTTACTACGTGTAAATAACTGCTTGTGAATTTATTATTAGAATTTGAAAACACTGAAATATGATTATAATGTGAGATATAATAATTAAACTTTAATTATTTTATAATTCTTTTTAAAACTTACCAAGCATGAAAATATACGAACAGTATTTCTTAACATAACGTTTGACATAAAATACTTTTACTACGGCTTAAGAATAATTGTTTTTCGTATAGAACAAGCAATAAAACTACATTTTATAGTAAAACATTTTATTATTATTTCGATGTAAGGAAAAATCTCTACTTTGTAAAGACAAAATTCGAGAATGTTCTACAATACAAAAGTTAAAAAAGAATTTAGAGAGCAAATAACATTTTTCTTTTAGGTGTTACTTTTTTTAGATTATTGTAAAAATGAATAAAAATCAGAAAAAAATATAATAAACATTCATAATTTTATGACACTTACATACTAATTTTTTTAATCGAGTTTTATTTATCCAAGCATAGATGCGACTACAGCATCGGGAACACTACCCCCGGGGCCCTGTTCTATCACAGGCTGGTATCCATTGTCATCAGCTTTGTATTTAGTAGTGTACCTCACACCGTCGTTGCCAATATACGAGTAAAAGCCATTAACGGACAGAAAGTCCTCTCCACCTTTGTTTATAAATTGGCCTTCTTGTTCTTGCTTTGTACCGTCTAGTTGTTCAAACCTGAAAATTATTTGAATAGAAACTTATTGATCTAAAGCCAATGCTTTGCGTCATAGACTTGAAAATGAAAAGAAGGAACAACGCTCTAGTGTCTAATTAGTATCTTAATTTTAAGTTAGATGGCGTTTTTAAATTTTTATTTAATGGCACGAACATTTACAATTTTTGGTTAACACAAATATTTTTATCCGCTTCGAATTTAATATAGTATTATGATTCAATTTAGTTTTAATAGAATTGTAACTTACCCAAATCTGTAAGCAACTCTCTGACTATTATGATAATCTCTCCTAAAGTTGTCAAATCGCAAGTATTGGTCCTCGTTGTCATAGCAGTCACTTACACTATCCAAGAAAGATGGGGCTGGAACTGCGTACACGATCCCCAATAAACACAGTAGCACTACCTATAGAGTAAAATTATTAATTATTTATTTTATTGTTATACACTTTTGTAATTACAAAATAACCGGCAAACATTTCTTTACACTTATACATGCCTACAATATACATATTATCAACTATTATATACACAGTGTTTTTATAAAAAAAATAGAAATTCTTAGTTTGAGTATATTTCCATGTATTACATCTTTCTTTAACAAAATGTCCCTTACCGATTTCATTTTTACAGTTGATTGTACGTTGATGCTTAAAGGTAAAATAAACGTTTTATACATTCTTCGCAAAATTTATATCTTAATAAGAAGTATAGTTTTGTTGTAAATCTTTGCTAAGAAGCAGCAATGAAGGTAAACAACTCGACTTTGTTAAAAATAAGAAATACATAATTACCTGATCGTGGCAGTTATTTCCCTGAAACAAAACTAAAGAAAGATCGTTATTTTAAGAAGTACATAAATGTAGAATGTCAACGTTATTTCTTAATATAGTAGAGCATAATTTACGTACAGTCGGGGTAAAAAGCGTTCGTCTACTTATTACCGTTTTCTTAGGCCCTTCGTACATAATAAATACCTGCGTCGCGAGTATCGTGTAGCGCACGGCCCACACAAATATTATTGAATTATCGAAGCTAGACGTTTCTTTGGTTAGTACAGGCATAGGGATTACACGGATGATATAAATTTATAATATTACACCTGAGTAAATATTCTGTGGCTGGCAAATCGCACCAACTTTTTTACCGACGACAAACAACTGGCCAGTGACTGGTGATGGCGACGATAAGTCGGCGACGCTCGTCTCTATACGCCCGACAATGACATTGTATTGCATAAGTCGCTTAGCGACTACAATCGCCAGGTTTCGAATATTTATGTCGCTTTGTGTACGAAGGGCCTTACCCTTAAGATATTGACAAATATCAACAAAATATATTTGGAAACAGTTAAAATTAACCGTAAGCTTTCATTGACGAAATATAAAAATATATATACCTGCATCCTTTCATTTCCTTTAATAAGATAGAGATAACGCTAATTAGGTACTTGTGCTGCGTTTCAGTAGTTGAAATTTAGGGTTAACTCGTTATATATGTATTTAAAAGTGAGATAGACTGTTTGAACCATACTTTTATTTTTTATACATTCTGTTAGTTGTTTTTTAATATTTCAGATATTCTTATTAGAGATTGGCAAATTCAGCCAGCGAATAATGACATGATCATCAATACGCGTACTTGTGAAGTTATGGATCGTAAATATTAGTATGTCGCAATAAGTAATAGGCTTCTACCAGAATGCAATGTTCTCAAACTTCTTAATCTTTATACTCTACACAATACGTATTTAACAAAGTTTTGAAACTGTAATTATATTATTTAACACAAAACAATAAGAGATATTTACGTAATTTTCTCCAGAGTAGTTCGTTCAACCCTGATTGTAATGTATGGGGTGTTATAGAGTAAAGTATGTACTCGTATAATGTGGTCTGCTACGCTTTCCATCACGCTGTGTGTAAAATTTAGGGGAAACCACTGTTGAAGACTCCTATGTTATTTAAATAGTGTTTCCCTCTATTACTCTCTTTTATTCTACATATTGTTGACATGTATAGCATTCAAATAAAATAAAAATCACTCGACATTGGCCAATCAGTAGAAGGAAAGCCATAATTAAGCGATTGAAATACAATTGCATAATAAGTACTCTACAATATTTATTACTGACTAGCTTTCGCTCGTGACTCCGTCCGTTTGTCATTTAAAAAAAAACAAGAGGAAGTAGCCTTTGTGTGCATCCAAACTATCCTCTACGTCTTTACTAAATTTCATCGAGATCCGTCCAGTCTTTTAGTTTCGTATTTATAATGATAAGTAAGAAAAATAAAAGCATGAGTTCTTAATTTAAATTTTATTAACAATTTAATAAGTCTTTAAGTTCTTTAACCAAGGAGAGAAGCGACAACGGCGTCGGGTACAGCACCGCCTGGTCCTTGTTCGATTTCGGGCTGGTATCCGTTCTCATCAGCGATGTAGGTTACAACGTAGGTAATACCATCGTCTCCGATAAAAGTAAACCTACCCTTGACAACCAAGTGTTCGTTTTCAAGTCCAATGTTCACTAATTCACCTTGTTGTTCCTGTTTGGTGCCGTCGGTCTGTTCGTACCTGTAGAGAAAAATGATTTTACTTCACTGCCATCCAAAGATAAATTAACTGTCATTATTTTCTAGTAAGTTTATTTTAGTGACCGATAAAGATTCGGCAACTAGTATTAAACAACGATAAAATAGAAGTTCGAATCGTTTTCGTTTACAATGATTTCCGGTTTTAATTATAAATAACCTATTCAAGATTCTTTACTGTAACACATCAATTAGACAACTTTTCAAAGTAGCCAAAATCGCGATATTTCTCAATCCTTGTAATACGTATTTACGTATTTACGTATTTACGTACGAGTGTTTATGTGTTGTGAATACGTATCTCACATTGATACCCTTGAAAATGACGGCCATGATAACATCTTGATTGTTATAAATTAATATATTATGACAATATCAAAGTATCATTGTCCTTCCATATTAGTGTCATGTCTGTTTTAATTGGTGCAAATATTGTAATGATATATTGCTAATACATATGTATGTCAGTGTCCCGAAACCAGTTTTTTGATTGAAAGACAAATACGTAGTTGATTGGACCATTCCTTTCTTTTTTATTTATTAGTTCAAGTCTGCCTTGACAATGACAATTTTGTGCCGGACATTTTTTATTTGTTGCCCTTGGACTTAGAATCGAAATAATTTATTAGCTTGCTAAATTCCACTAATTTAGATTTTACATATCGCTGAACTATTTTTTATTGTTTTTATGTACGTTTGTATTTACTTATTATATTTCCTGAATTTATTGCCAGGATTAAATATTGATTAATGTAAACAAAGAGTTCAGTTTTATAGAAGTAAAAAATATTAGTTGAAAGAAAATAAAAATGATTATTGGGCGTCAATCCACATCCGTCATTGAACATGTTGTATTTAGCGGTCCAGTGATATTGCTCTTGTATCAAATGAAGGGACCTTAAAGTTAATGGTTTGGCTCCACAGAGTACTTTCAACTGGTAGAGCCACCTGTTCTATGCTAGTTTAACGTGATTGCTAAATTATAATGTCGTCTCCACGCGCTGTCGAAACTTGCAGGTTACGAACTTTATATTCATCAATACGATAGAGAAACGAAACACCAGTTGACAGTTTGGTTGTTTCAAAATTAACTGATCTTACTAACTGAGAGTTTTCACTAACGATATTTGTATAACTATATTATTAAAACAAACAGTTAAATAATGATTTTTTTGTATTTAAAAACAAAGTTTTTAGCGGAATTTCACAGTAACATCAAAAGTGATCGGAAGTTCTAAAACTTTGTTAATACAATTGCAATAACATTCTGAGCCTATGCAGTATTTTATTTGCGTATAGAATATTAAAGTCAACTGTGTCATGCAAGTAAATGTTAAAAAATAGCTGAAATCTAGTTAATCAATAAGTAATTAATTCTTAAGGGTGTATGAATAAACTACTTACGCGTATTTGTAGGAGCCCGTGCCGTCGTTGTCGTTTTCAAATCGCAAAATATCAGCGTTTTGGCTATCTGTAGCTCTGTATACTGGAGGAGGGGCTGCGAGCGCAGCGCTCACCAGCAGGCATAGAGCTACTATCTATTGAAAAACAATTACATTTTTAATTATTCATTATCCAATTAATGATTTTTCAATTGATTAATCACCATTTCAAACACTACGTACCACTTTCATGTTTATTAGATGACCTTTAGTTGTTAACGATAAACGAACACTGAAAGGTATCTAAGTTTCGCGACCTTTATATCTCAACCAGATGACTTAGTTTTGTTGTAATAATCAAATACCCGCTTGGGATGCGGTCGCGAAGGTAAACCACTTAGAATTTGAGAAAAATGGTCAAGCGCGGTTTGTCAACGGTCAGTTTCATGGGTTCCGTCGTCATAATTTGAAAATGCGTTATCGTAAATCCAAGATATTTAAAAAAAAATTTGACTACCGATATATAGACAAAGTAAGCGAGCTTATTTAGACAGCGACGTAACCCTTAAATTTTAATATTACTTTATCATTCGTCCTGTAACATGATCGCATCTTACTTGTTACTGCAAAGTTTTACTCTATCGTGTGTTTATGTTTCAAAATTAGATTCATAAAAAACGAGAGTATGATAAAACAATTTCATTAACACCGTAAACAAGGAAGTTATAAGGATAATAAAATGTGGGTAGTTGGAGAATAAGGATTACTTGTCTTATGAAAATAAAACTTAAACGATCTTTAATAAAAGGAACTTGAAATTCTAACTTCTCTTTATTTATATGTAACGAACGATGTAATCCACTTATTGAGATAGTTTACGCTAGTGTAAACGCAATAACTACATAATTATGGTAGCACCATACAAGTTTCATTACGATATTACATTTAATAGACTAAAAAGTGTAAATAAATTACTGTGGTTTAGTTGTAATTCCAATTTTAGCAAGAGTTATGTAAACTTTGAAGTGAAAAACAAAAATATAAAATAAGCTTTAATTTTTGACATGTACTCACTTTTACCTAATAGAAGGATACAAATTTGATACTACGAGTATAAGGGATACCATGTAAAAGCACGATTTTTAAATCTTTGTAGCATATGAAAATTATGAAATTTCGTAACTTTGTTTAATTTCCTTTCACCGCTTCGTCGAGTATAATAAAAAACAGAGATGAACCTTAAATTTTTGTAGGTTAAATTGAAAAATAACATTTTTTGAATTGTTATTTACAGAAGCGTTTATTGAAAGTTACAAACAATTTATTACTATATAGAAAACATCTTAGCACGTTTTAGAAAGAAAAAAACAAAATGCATGCGGATCTCAAAAAATATTAGTAAGTGTGAGGTAGAGATTTATTATTATACAAGTTTTATTCTTTCTTTTTTCTAACGTGGATTATTTAAAAGTCATAAAATATTTTGGATAATGTATAATAATTTAAGCCATGATAGTTCACGTTGTTCCATGAAGTGATATTATTTACTAAATTATAATGAAAAATAAAAAGTAATAAAAATTATAATACTTTATTTACAATGCTTATCGAACTTACGTAAATATTACATAAGTTTGTATAAAATTATACTATTTACAAATGGTTTTAATTCAAGATTTTCTTTATGAAATTATCCTAAAAGCGAAGCGACGACAGCTGAAGGGATCGCTCCCCCGGGACCTTGTTGTATCGTTGGCTGGAATCCATTTTCATCGGCAATGTAAGTAATGATATAGTTCACCCCGTCAGGTCCAACCCAAGCGTATCTTCCTTGAACAGCAATACCCTCATTTTCAGTTCCCTGATTCTTCAATTGACCTTGCTCTTCGTGCAAGCTTCCGTCTGAAAGTTCCCATCTGTAAATCAAAAATATTAATTGTAAGATATATTAAAGGAAACATACTTTACTTACGTTTTGCATATTTAATTCTAGACTAGATATAAAGTTATATCGGTAGGACAGTATTATTTTAAATCTAAATACAGGATAACCAAGAGTCCCTCCATATTCAGCAGTCCATATTTAAAACAGTCGTCTCAATTAGACTCTCTACAGTTCAATATTAGTGATGACAATTAGGTAAGCCTAAGATATCAAATTCATTCTTCTTAATAATGTTAATTAGTGCATAATGTTTCAAATTATCACTCCGTGGTTATATGATGATAGTCAATCTGTTTATGTCCGTTTTAAAAAATTGTTGGCACTGGGATTGAGAATAAAAATTTGCTTACGCGAAGTTGTAAGCATCGAGCCCAGCGTTATTGCTTTCATAACGCAGGATCTGGACGTCCTGTGGGTTTTGGGGAGCAGCCGCGGCTACCGCAATGATGGCGAGTACGACAAACTGAAACAAAACAATGTCATGTAGCTCAGCACGTTATTCACAATTCACGTCACATATTAATTAAATCTCAATAACTTTAATTTGATTACTGACCACTTTCATCTTTCCTATTGTTAATTTACGACCGTTGTCTTCGAAGAATGCACAGTTTGTATGATGGTTACGTATTCAAACCTCTGTCTTATATATGAATTTATTTCTTCTTGAGTTAGGTTGCAACATAGCCGTAAAACTTCGTCGCTTCCAGCCACATGTACCGACGAAAACGTCTTTCTTTGTAATAGTTGTAAGGCTTTCGCTTGTGAGGGTTTCCGTACGCATGTGTTAGTTAACAATCAAAGTGACCTATGCATCTATCTTAAGTAACTTCATAAAGGTCAATGTTGATAAACCTTGCAAAAACTTAATTGACGCATAGTTCCAGAGCCTATTATAATGCATGGTGTTTCTTAATTAATTAATTACATAATTGCTTTATTCGTTTCATGAGTGATTGTAAGCGAGAGGCGTGGTTAACGACCCTTTTAACTTGTTATACGCATGTTCTACATTTTTAATTACAATTAAAATTAAAATAGAGATGTTTTTCTCGTCTTTATTTTCACGCGGAAGTGGTTTCATTGTAGTTAATTACGAATAAAGCAATAAACTCAGCTAAAGTTCCCTGTTTTTGCGGCGCCGGCGCACTTATGTTATATCATTATCTACTTAATTTTCTAAGTATCTTTAAAGTATGAAGTATAGACACATTTATTGGTTCAACCTCCTGTCCCAATGCGTGTGACGCAACAGGCTTTCGTCTTCTAGATCGATCAGTCTTTAGCCATTTCAATCATGTTTTTGGTTCCATGTGTATAGTAACTAAATGTGCCCTTTATGTTATTTGTTGAAAAAATATAAATTTGTCATTAATCGTGGATTATAAAGGTCGCTGTTGTATTTTTTCAGTCAATTGGCACAGTGGCCTTAATACTTGTACCTATAAACAAAATATTATGTAAACTCTACAAGGATATGACTTTGCTAATGATAAAATAATATTATAAACAACAAGAGTGAACGAATCTCGTTTTTAAGTTTTATAACCTCTCTATATATGTAGAGTTTTGTAGGTATTGTTCGTGGAATTTAAATATATTCATAAAAAATACAAAAAGTGTATAAAAGAAAAATTATAAATTTGGTGATCTTTAACATATTTCGTAGATATTCTTTCAGATTTACACATTAAATGTCGAGACACTAAAATAAATACGACATTTATTTGTGAGTAGCTGCTGCCCACGGCTTTGTTTGCATATTTCAAGTTTTCATTGTTGTAATTTTTAATCTTAAGTAAACTATAATCTTGTAAATATAACTTTAATGTATAAGTATTGTATCATTTTCATTATGATGATAAGAATGTTAAGAACAAGATGATGTAAGTTGTCAAAAATCATTTTGTTTCGAAAATCTTTCGATCAAAATGCTCAAAGGAATATTAGTAAATCTAAAAAAAAACTATTATTTTGGATTAAATTTTCGATGTTTAGACTTGTACATACATTGATAAAACTTTTAAGTGCATGTCTAGTAATTATTACAAATGCAACAAAAAATATTTAAACAGATTTAGTCGTGGCAATTGATATCAAATTAATATATCATGGTGTTTCCTTGTTCGCTAGAATCCATTCGTGAAACTATACCTGCTATTGAAAAAAATTTGAACACATGACTGAAATGTTCATTGAATGTATAGAATTCAGTAACATTACATTACTTGCAACATACACTGAGGTTATGAGAACGTCAATCAGTTGTGGCGAACTGTACGGCCTTTAACATTTTCAACTGAACGATGTTATTAAGTAGATGATACTGTTGCAACTTAAAAAATGTAAAAATCATTCTTACACGCATCATCACACGGCTTATGTTTCATTAAAAACGCGTTGCATTTGCAAAACAACTCAATACAAATTATTTCATAGAAAATATCAAGGTCTTTCTGTGAGCGCTTTATAATTTACATGCAACCGGTTATTGCGCGTGCGATAAAAAGAAGATAGCTCTCATCAGATACAATCCGACAAACCAATTAAAGCAATCAATATGCATATTTAATCGTCCATCTTTTTTATTTATAAATAACTAGCTTTCGCCCGCGACCCTCTCTGCGTGGAATTACAAAAATGTAAGTAGCCTATGTTTTCTTCCAGACTATGTCCTACATGTATGTCATATTTAATCGAGATCCGTTCAGCTGTTTAGGCTACAAACTCTAACAAACATACACCCGTCTATTTACACTTTTACATTTATAATGTTAGTAAGAAGTATTACAATGTTTACCAGTAACGTTTAATAACGTGGGGTTTGTTTGTGACGTAGCAACAATATGGCCCCGGATCTAGAACAAATACGTCTGGATTCTTAGAAATCATGCGACATTGATTACTATAACAAATTGAAGGTTTTTCTACCAACTTGTGAATCGTTTAAGATAAAGCTAAGCATGATTTTTGGCTTCGCTAATAACTGATAATAAGGCTTTAATACATTTTCCTACTCGAATCTATGAAATGCGCATAGTTAAATCAAATTTAATTTATGTAACGATACAAGAATTGAAATCAATCAAAGGTTGCCACTTTTTTTATTTAATTTATGTGAATATTAACATGTATTACCAACTTTACATTTTTAAACAAAGTAATTATTAAGAATATCATTAACATTAAACTTATTATTAAAGTTCTCGACATTTTTAACGAAATACTTTAACTTAACGGTACGATACTTTAACGGTAAGAAAGGTAATAACACCACGGTTCTGCAATTATTTACATATTTAATTTACAAGATAAAGTGTATAGAGAGTCATCATCATCATCATCATCACATTTTATCTGCTCACTGATGGACATAGGTCTTCTCCAATACCTTCCACAGAATACCTCCCACCTTTCGCATCCAACGAGTTTAGAGAATACTATAAGGATAAAATTGAGTTCCTTGGTAATGAACGAAAACGGAAATGAGAGACTGGAAATCCAAATAGTTCTTCGAAGTCCACATCAAAGCAAGGTCGATCAATCTACATTCATTGACGTTAAAGCGGTGTTAAGATGAAATGTTCTGTCCTTTCACCCGATTGACCAAGAAGATAATGTTTTTCCCCGCATACTTAGATATATTACGTATATATGTTTGTGCATAATTATCTTTAGCCTTGACTATCGGTCACTGACTGTCACTACGAAAACTAAAAAATGCAGTCAACTATAACTTGTTTAGCTTAATTAATAACTACATTAGACAGAGATTTTAGAATCTAAAAATAAGTGAAAATACCAAGACCATTAAAAATCTTGAGCACTTGATCAATGATTTATCTTTTGTTATTATTTATGCAGTGAAGGTTTTCTATAATATCGACAAAGATTTTGACTGAATTTAGCGTGTATTCAAGCCTGTAAACTTAGATTACGTCATAGTGTGTTGAACCGATGCGCGGCTGACCTCCGACACTCGATGGTTCGCCTTCCTTACTAGAAATGCTTTTTAGGCCAGATCGACATTACGATAGCTGTTTAAACATAATCTTACTATATGTTGAATTAATTTCGTACAAGGTCGAGTTATATAATGTCGATACGGCGATGTCATCGACACGACATTACACAACGAGACATGTAATTTCTTCTGATATATTTGACTGAGTTTGAAAGTCAAGTTCTCTATATTGTGCTGTTCCAATTTCTTTAAAACAAGTTTTTATAGTAATGTAAGCAAAATTAAGATTTCATATTATTATAAAATAATCGTTATGAATGAATGCTTAAAATGAAAATCTACAATTTTGTTTTTCTTTAATTTTCCGTATGTACTCGTAATAACAGTAATAAATAAAAACACGATTCACTTGATCAGTTTTGTATAACATTACAAACGACATATTCACTCATCGCTGCATTAGTCGAAGCTAGACATGTCGACAGATTGACGTTAATTACCAACATGCAATCGTTTTGACGGTAAAATCATTAACGTGTATTTTTTTTTGCTAAATAACTCAAATGCATCCAAATAGTTATGAATTTTAAGGTTATAACAAAGAGCGTAATCTAAACCAACTTAAAAATAATTTATAAAAGTTTCACGGCAGCTTCTATCTTGAAAATGTTATTGTGTTCATTGACATTCGCGCGTATTTAAGTAAATGTTGGTATAATGTGACAATTATATTTCAAATATTTTTTTCATTCACGCGGTAATCGCGTGAAATTTAAGTTGGACCAATTTTTATGAATTAATTTAAATAATCCTTTAATTAATGAGATCAATAAGTCTGCGTAACTCCTCATTTAACATTCAATCGATTTCATAGTTTATATAATACGTTTACCTCTGGATCTCAATTATGATGACATCAACCTGCTTTTGCGATATTTATTCAACGTACAATACTTTTCCGTAATATAAGTGGTAGCTAAAGTTCTTCAATCGATTCAATCATCGGCAGCGCTGTTTTTAATATGAAATGATCAGAAATAGTACATGTGATTAAAAGCATATCACACCAATATCTATTGCCAAATGAGCCCGTTCGATCGATGCAATACTATGGCTATAAGAAGAAAGCTGTGAAATGAAATTATTGATGCGTTTTGTCTGTCAAATTTTGTACCAAAAACCAGATTTTCGTAGGTACTCAGTGCCTAATAAGAAAATAATGTTAATGGAGGTGATATCGGCTAGAGTGTGGATGTTTAAGAAACGAAAATATCTTCTTTCTGTACATTACTTTATTAACACGTTTTTTTTTAATTATTTTGTAATTGGAATTATTATATTATTCTTCTATCATTAAATCTAGTATCATCGTCGTGTATCTCCGGCTTAAAACCGTCAGCATCAGCTATATATCTGACACTGTGATATTGCCCTGAAGGGTCGAGATATCCATATTCACCGCGAATCGTAAGAATATATGTTCCTGCTTCATTAATGATACCAGCCTCTTCTTTCCTATAGGTGCCGTCTGATATTACGAATCTGAAAAAAGCAAGCAAGCAATTAAAAAATTACTTTTATATATTTACTAAGAAAATTAAAAGAAATAGGAATAGATGTAACGCATTTTAAATAAAGTGTTTTTTTTGGTTTCTTATTATTGGACTAAGGTAAGTAGGTCCTTGAAAAAATAAACATTACAAGCTGTTCATTTAAGGTTCTTAATGATCACGACAATTCTGATTTTGTTTAATTATAATAGTTAGGTATCAAAAGGAGCTATAATAATGAATCCTTATCATAATTTGCTTTTACGTACTTACTCAAAACTGTAAGTTCCCAAGCCGTTATTACTGTATGCGTACTTAATTATTTGTTCAGGTTCACCAATCGCTGCAGGCAAGCTCTCCACTGTTGCTAATAATACTGCTACGAGGCAGATGCGTCCAATAAAGGCCTGCGCACCATACAAACCATATGTCAAGGACAACAAGTCAGCAGTCAAGCCACACTTTACTGGAATTTCATCAATAGATACTTATGACAGAAATTAAAATGCCTTTTTAATAAAACCAAACTAAATAACCATAACTCACGAATTTATTTTATTTTCAAGTTCGCAACAATAACACTTAATCCGATATGGTACTTCATATAAATATTTATAAAGATCACCCGGATGTTTTGAATGTTTTAAAAAACCTGATAATTTTAGCAAAGAAACGAGATAAGTGCGACTGGATCGTGCTAAAATCTCTTACTTTGCTTACACCTTTAAAATATGCCCGTGAGTATATTTGTATAGCATTATGTTTTTTTAACTGTTTTATTTATTTTAATCTAATTTAAAATGGAAAATGAACATAATATTCGTAAAACAGAGAAAATTGTGATAATATTATATGAAAATCGCGTAACGAATAATAGCGAAATTAATTGATCGAGAAGACAAATTCTTTCTATACAGGGATGCTTGTATTTGGTAAAATAATTCATATTACATATATGTATGATGCAATAATGATGTGATGCAATAAAATCACTTGTCGACGTTTTGTTTTTCTTGTCGCCCACGTATTTCAATTCCACTTGTCTTTTTTGTTGATGGGTGGAGCACAAGGTATTTCCTTGTGTTCTACTTGTGACGGAAAACTTATAAACATTATGAAGAAAGAAAAGAGATTTAAACTCTAGAACATATAGTTAGCATAAGAAAGCAAATTGCACGTAGGCTACCTTCAAAGTAACGTTTTACTTTGTTTTATTGTTGGATAATCTATAATACCACGGCGTAGTCTTATTTTAAAACACGCATCAGTAGTACTCAAGGTCTAAAAGGACATTTATAAGTGAGAATAGAATAAAAAAGCCTCAAACTCAGACGTATTACCGACGTAAACCTAATGACGTATACAGTATCTTACCCTTACATTCTAGTTAAAAAAAATACAACAATATTGGTCAATACAAGTGTCAAGGCAGTTGAATCTCCGAGGAATATGATCAGTGAATAAATACTGATACGTACCATATTAATGAACATTTTTCTAGTTGTGATGTATTAGAGAACTGCGGTTCAGGCCTACGGCCGTCACCTTATATCGAGTTATTCATGAATGACATGTCTGGACTTCATTCCTTAGCAAACAATGCGTCGCCAAGGACTCAAACAAGTCAATGACACTATCATATAAAATCCAAACGAGAAAACGTATTTTTTTAACTCGATTGACGACTAAACCTAATTAATATTCTCGAGACCATTAATTTAGATCGTTATTCGTCTCGTTCGTGCCGGTTCTATGGAAACGTATAAACCCTTGCCTTAATCTTAGCCTAGCATGCAGTTTGTGTGATCCAATATCTTCAGAACAAAATAAAAAAAATTGTAAAGCAGATCTTATTATTACAATTTATACTACCTATCTATCTATCTATACTAATATGATAGCGAATGTAGAACACAAGGTAGGAATACAGTGAGAGTATAGTCTACATTGCAACATTTTTTTAATATTTACGGATCTGAAACTCCTGAAAACTTTAAGAGATCTGAGTATCGAAGTACAATTACAAATCGAGTTGTATTCACCATGGACTTTGTAAAGTACGATGTAAGTTACAAATGTGGTAGGACACTTAATTACACGTTAATAATTATAGTATTATAAATTCTGTAAATTGTCGGATTCAGCGAATGTTAAAAAAAAACTCGTTCTAATAAAGAATAGCGTAAATTTTTTAACTAAGAAAATTGTATTTTGTAGTCGTTTGTTTACACAAGTACCTAATTAAATTAATCAGCCCAATGTCTCTTTTCTACAATAGAACATTTTGTCAATTAATTATTATGTTAATAACAGACAATTTAAGTCGTATCGTCTGTAGGGTGTCACATGCAACGCGCGTGTTTACCTATGCCATATGTTTATTATTTCATTTTTCTTTATTCGTCTTCGTTTGCGAATCATCATAAAGGTCACGGTCAAGATTCCTATTAGAGCTATAAGTAGTCTAGCGTATTTGTGTTGGAGGATACTATACTTGGCTTTTTCATTTACATTTATTTTTAAGAATGATTTATCTTGACAAATTAAAAAAATATAAATGGAAAACCCAGTGATGTGTTTTAATTAAATACAGGGATATGCAACATTTACCAATAGACAGGACAACATGAATTTAACCGTAGTCCATTTATTTTTAATCTGTAACTTTAGCTGTATAACAGATTTTTTAATATATTTACATAAGTAGGATAGAAATAAAAAAATAAAGTAAAAGGTTTATTCCCTTACTGATTTCCATTTGCCACGGTCCAGGCACAAATCTTTTCTTTATTCCTCCACACTAACTACTTACAAGATGGCATCCATTGTCACGTGTACGCAATCGCTTACAGATAATTTTAATAGCCATTGGCTAAATACGATAGTTTAATAAGAGATTTTTAATTGTATAATAACTAAGTACATGTTCCGGAAGTAATTTGTATTACTTTAATGACCATGGCGATCGATACTATATGCAGATAACATATTGTAATCAACAGCGTCATACGACAGTATTGTAGTGTTGACAGTTCTAGGAAACATGCCCCCGGTGTACTAAACAACGTTTAGTATGCGGATACGATAACTTCCTTGAAAAAGTTATGAAAAAACAATATTTTAATCTTCTTTTTTGTCGTCCCTTTTTATTCAAAATCACCACACAAATGTGTCCCTTTAGTTTCACCCTCGCTTTACAGTTTTCATCTTATGATGTCCATATATCAACACAAATTTCGATGAATGTATGTTATTTAGTTTATAATTTGGGTAAATGTGACGCTATACATTGAACAAGATCTACACTGAATCATCTATATTAGCATTTATTAAAAAAAAAGAAAACAATTCATATTTTCTACATAGTTGTCTATTTTCACGTTAATGTGAGTTCTAACCAAAGTTACAATAAATCATGTTTTGTAATGTATAAGAAAATTTATTTGCATTCAAGAACGTTTAATAAATTACAGAAGTAACGTAAAGAAGAAATTAGCTGAATTCAAGATTTCCTTTCAGTCTTCAATCTTTAAATGTTGATTGTCTATTTGAAGCTATTTTACCGAAGACATCCATGAAATCTTTCATTTTCCCAATAAAAATGCGACGATAGTTTCTGAAATCCTGAACTGTAATGGAAGATGTCATATTAAATTTTAGAAAAACAAAACACAACTGATCAATGCTTTAAGGTTCAAGACAAGATTCATATGTAC
>LD688955.1:4621765-4634895 GCA_003118335.3 Papilio memnon | reverse complement strand
CTTCATTCTAATATTATAATTGCCAAAAATTGGATGGATGGATTTTTTTTCTAGGTACATATGTCCAAAACGGCTTGACGTTTCTTCATAAAATTTACTGCAGATATAGAACATAGTTTCTTTTTTAATTTTGCGCGGATGTAGTCGCGGGCATAAGCTAGTTTTGTATAATCAGGTGAAACAGAAAAATTACGGAAGTATTAGAAAGTTAAAGAGTGATATTTACCGCTCCTGCAAATGGATCTATAATGACATAACCATTCTTGTCAGCTTTATAATGAACCGACTGTAAAACTCCTTCTGTGTCATTATATGAATAAAATCCGTGGACTGCGATGTGCTCGTCCGCTTGACCAATATTAACTCGTCGCCCTGTTTCATCTCTTATCAAACCTTTCGAGGTTTCAAATCTATAAATAATAATCAATCATATTTAATAATACGATATCATAATTTTTATTAACAATGCATTTTAAACGCACACTTAAGTGATCTTGATAACTGACTGACATCTTGTTAACTTTTTTAGTACTTAGTAACTTACATTTAGTAAGTTTATCGTTATTTCTTATTTGTTCCTATGTTGTGTGCCTTTAATTGAAACCTATGTATATCTTCATAATAACAATTTTGGTAATCCAAATAAATACACAAATATTGCAAAATTCGTTATTCTTACCTACTTATTGATGTCTTACCTGAAATGATAATTACCAAGACCATCGTTGTCATTTTCATATTCTACGGTCTTTTCTTCTGTCTCCGAAAGATTTCTGGCGTAAAGACTAAATACAAATATAGTTAAAACCAGTAAAACACGATACATTTTTACTAATATGTTTTTTTTTATTTAACAAAAAAGAATATTCAAAAATAACAAACACAACTTGGCGGCTTGAAGTTTACGGTCAACATAATTCCGTTATTTAATCATCATACGTTTTATAGGCTTAATCAAATTTCGCAAATTATGTGTGCAAAATATACTAAAATCGTGAGAGGTATCCCTTTGGCAAGGTAATCACGATGTACGCCGGTTGGACCTGTTATAGGCTGGTGATGATAATTATAATATTATTCTATTCAACAAAAAAATATATAAACAAAACTAACTTAAAATTACCTGATGTAACTTAAGTTTGTACATATAATATAAAGAAAATGAAATCGTCAAGTATTAATATACGAGTATATTCATATACGAGTACATAACATTAGTGCAAGTAAAACAGTTGGTAGAGAGTTATTTTTAAATTCATTAATTATAATATTATTTGGTTTATCTACATTTATCTACATTATATTGAAATCATAATATTTCTCTAAGACTTTTTTTTGTTAAATTTGTATGACACAGCATACAATGCCAAATTCAGGGTTAAATCTATGTAACCTATAATTAATTCCTAAATAAAAACTATGTAGGTAATACGTCACGATCCAGTTCTAAAATGCTTGTAAACTCTGAATACACTACTGCACAATAGTCCAGAATTAGTTTAAAAAAAACGTCATCTTTACAAACAAATTATAGAATCACTCGAATAAAATGTTCTTAACATCCTCTATTTTCCCAATAAAGAAGCGACGACTGATTCTGGTACTGGTGCGGCTGGCTGCAAAGACAAAATTTTAATTTTATTACTTCTTATGGACGGAACAGAGTTTAAAGACAACAATAAAACCAGAAGAACTGTAGTTTTGACCCGACAAACTGGCATAAAACTAAAAGCGCTTTACAATGGCATGATCTGCAAAATGACAGCCATAAAATAGGCAATTCAATTGAATAACTTCTTTGACTTCCACAATAAGTAATTCTATTTTCTGAAGCATAAGTCTGATTTTAGAAGTGCAAAGATCGTACTTTAGCGGGCTCGATTAATGAATGCAGAGAAAAGCTTCATGTACATATTTTTATATGTAATGTCTTCTTTTTTTATTAATATTTATGGCCACTATACTTATATGATTAAGAATAAATGAAAATCTTACCAATTGAGGTAATGGAGGTGAAATAATAACGTAACCATTTGTGTCAGCTTTGTAATTAACCGTGTGTAAGAATCCATCATTGTCATTGTATGTATAGAATCCTTCGACAGCAATATGCTCGTCTGATTGACCGGAGTTAACGAGGCGACCAGTTTCCTCTCTTGTTATACCATTTGATGTAACAAATCTAAAACAATGCGATAGAATTAATGTAAAGTCATATGTAATGATAAAGACTAAATTCGCATAAAAAAGTATGCCATATACTCACTACTCTTTAAGTCATACTAATATTATAAATGGGAAAGTTTAGATGGATGGATGTTTGTTAGAGTTTGTAGCCTAAACGGCTGATCAGATTTCGAGGAAACTTGGTATATATGTAGAGGATAGTCTGGAAGAACACATAAACTACTCACTTTTGTTTTTTTTTAATTACACGCGGACGGAGTCGCGGCCAAAAGCTAGTTTGTATATAAGTAAGGAAGTACGCAGTGAAATGTAAAATGAATAAACAAACATCTTCTAATTTTGGCGCCATGTTAAATAAACATAATTTACATATTTTTTTTAAAACATTAATGATATTTTCTTACCGAAAAAAGTAATTTCCGAGGCCATTGTTTTCATTTTTATAGTCTTCAATATTAGCTTCTTTATCCAATAGATTTTTAGCTTCAATACTAAATACTATTAAAGTTAAAACTAGCACGAATTGATACATATTTACTGCGTTGTGTGTAGAATTAACAAAGAACTAAAGAATTTTATTAAGGAAAATAAAACGGAATACACAACTGGACTGTGCGGAATGTACCATCAGCATAATTTGTCCATTCGTTGCCGTAGGACTATATAGGTTTAATTATATACAACTTATAATTTATGTTTGCAAAATAAGCTCTAACTGTGTTATAGCCTTGAGATGATAATAATGATGTACGCTGGTTAAACCTGTTATGTTTGTGATGAGAATTTTTAATCTAGATTTGAGATACAGAACTAAATGTATAACTGGACAGGGAAATATACGAGTATTGACATATATTAATGGAAATAGTGTCTTTGTAGCCTAAATTATTCTCAAACTAATACAAGACGATGAAACATTCCATCGTCGTTGCTTGGTAGTTTAACTAAAGTCATCGGTACTAGCATTATATACTTAAGCAGTAATTTATAAAAGTAAAAACTTGGTCTCTTTATTGTAACTTTAATTTTGAAGTTATTAAATTAATAATAATAGTTTATCCTAACATTTATTTTCCCAATAAAGACGCGACGACAGAATCTGGGAGTCCGGGTATCGGCGGCTCCAAAAAGCCCTGAAAAGCAAAAGAATTGTTTACTATTATCATAACATTCCATCTTATTTTATGTTTGTCTAGACTTATTTAAATTTGTACTTCTTTAGAAATAACGACTTACATCATCTAATCGTGGTCTGGATGTTGTACTAGTTTTGTAACCATTAGTATCAGCTTTATAATAAACAGTGTGTAAGAGTCCATCAAGATCCTTGTAAGAATAAAATCCTTCGACAGCGATGTGCTCGTCAGTCTGACCGGAATTAATAAGTCGTGAGGTTTCTTGTCTTGTTATACCGTTCGATGTTACGTATCTAGTAACAAATTATTACTTGGTAACTTTAATTTTCCCGTACAATAACATTGGTAGGTATAAAATTTATTCTACATTGGATTTCAAGTTAACTGTTTTTACCTCATTCCATAATGAGTAAGTAAATTCAGCCTTGTCTTAAAATAAAATATAATTATTTTAACATTAAAATTATAAAATAACATGAATTGTTGATATTTAAAAATGGTTAGTCTCAACGAAATTCCATAAATAGTGTTATCATGAAAGTTTATTTTGGTACTTTAATAAAGTATTTAAGTAATCAAGATTTTTCTTACCTAAAAAAATAGTTTCCGAGGGCATCATTGTCATTCTTATATTCAACAATTTTCGCTTCAGTCTCTGAAGGAATTGTAGCTTCAATACTAAGTATTGCCGAAGTCAATATCAATACGAATTTAAACATATTTAGTGTTTTACAATTAAATATCAATGAACTGAAGATGATTGTTAGTTGTGGAAAATAACCAAAAACACAACTGGATCCTGCGAAGGATACAAACTACATAATTTGTCTAATTGGATATGTTAGGCTATATAGGCTAGATTAATACCAGTTTACAATTTGCATTAACAAATAAAGTCTAACCGTTGCGTTATATTGATGCACGATCAACTTTTTATAAAATGATGCGAATTTTAAGTTGTTACCATGACATCAAATTTTCAATTCTTAATTTCGCATGCGACTTTTATAATGCGAAGTATTTTTACTCGGTAAACAGACAAAATAATCTATAATTTTCCTCCGTACCATGGCAAGAAGTTCTTGTTGTACTAATGTTTATACTATCGTAACGTCTATGCACTGTCGAGTCTTTTTTTTTGTATGACAAGAGCGTAGATTATTTTGTTTCTAGTATAAGTTTTAAAACCTATTTAGATGGTCACGGGTCACATCAATTTAAGACCCTTTATTGTACGTCTTTTACAGTTCTTAACAATGTATTTATTATCATACTGACAATGGTCAATAAATATCTGTGTGTTTGGTCGCGTGCATAATGTGGTCATAGTGTTAGCCAATGCACCCACTGTCCGATTTCTTCTCACATTATTCCATTAAACGTTTCATAACTATAATAAAGCACTATGGCATTTATTACAATTGATGTATTCGCATCGTTAAAATTACGTTACATACAGAACAAATTCTTTAATATGTGATCTACATACTTTTCTATAAAATAAGAAACTGACTGATTATAACATACTGACTACTCAATATGAATAGTGCAAAGTCTAGACTATTGGATCTAAAAGCTTGTATTTTGCATATTCAGCAAGAAATAATATGTATTTATTTGTCATATTCAAAACCTACTTTCATTCTCTCATATCATCATTTGCGAAGAAAAAAATTCCTTCAAATGAGTTACTTGACAAATTTATATGTACACTTTTAAGTACAAATAATTACGTACTTTTCTCGGCATTTTCTGATCATTTTCATGCCAATTAAAAAGAAACATAATCTTGGTTATTTATAAAGTTTGTAGGCATCAAGCAAGTTGGTAGGTCAACAAACTGTTGTATATAAGGGCAAGTGTGACGCACGTTTGTTCTATAACCACATATATGTATATCCAAGCTGCGGCATTTCAATACTTCCTTATTTTTATTCCTGCCCTATGGATGACTTTCGCTTTGCGTTCTTCATAGTTATAAATGTAGTCGTGCAATAACCATTGGCAACTAATAAAAATATATAAGTACTGGTTAATCATAAATATCTGTAGAATAAAGACCAGACTTGTTATCTTTTTCTTCATATTTATAACTTCCAAGGTAACAACATTTAAATAATTACAATGTTTACAAGTAATTCGTACGATATTATCGGAAGCAATTTAACATGTGCATGGATTCCTTCTGGATTTATATTTAAACTATGTTTGTTTTAAAAAATGTCCTTTAAAGAATACTTCGTCTTTTATTAATAACTCAATTTAATTACAAAATTGTACATTAATAATTCGGTTAGGTCTTATTCATTGTAATGTAACAGAGCCACTTTTAGTTTTAATTTTAATAAGTCTTCGGATTAATATTTTAAGACAGAATTCAGTCAGTATTCAAAATATGTTTAAACCATCTTGACCTAAGAAATTCATTTTTAATTTCCATATAAAAGACTTCATTATTCTAACTAAATGTATTTCGATTGTTAACATTTTCCTTAACACTTCTTAATTGCTAATTGAATCAAAATCGGTTTGTACGCCAATTGTTTTGCAATTTGTAAAACTTTTTGTTTTACATAACATGAAATATGAGGTCTGTGAAGAGCCAGGCGTATTGTTTAACAGCAATGCAAAATTAGCCATCCATTCTGGCAATCTATTGATTTATGACGCGTTTTAAAATGGAGAAATATTCGATCACGACACGATCGTTATATAAGATTACGAATGACACTACGGGGCCAGAGGTAATCAGAATTACTCTCAAAGGTCCCCCTCATTGCATTTGCTTATGTAACGTTCTAGACTATTGTTCAATCAATAATGACTAATAAACCAAATACCCCTGCAGGAGTACTAGAACGAGATATCTTAACCCTTAAAGTATTTAAATATTTAATTTGTCAAGTTCAAACCTAACTAATCTATACTTCTTTGTTGCCTAAGATGTCAGCAATTACAGCATATTTTAGAATAATTCTTTTTTAATAAAAACCCCTACACTCACGTCACGCTTTAGGCTATACATTTTCACGCTATTAAACTTAAGGGTAAATAAAATGGATAAAAACCCTAATGTGGGAAAGAGGCCCTAAGTTGCTGCCAACATCATGGAAGCAAAATTGCCATCGTTGTCATTTGTGCGGTTGACATTTGCAATTGAGAATGTCACAAATGTAAATAATAAAATAAAATTTTTATAATTAGATGCGGATGAAGCCGCAAGGGAACAACTAGTACTAATATAATTTCGGTGGAAGTCATATTTTAATTAAGCTTTTACTTTTTGCACCGCAGGATTAGCTAATAAAGTATGTAGTATTAAGTTATTCCTAATTCATTATATAAGAAATGTTATGTTTCTTAAATATCTGATATATTGAGGCATAAGATTCCTGAATATAAATATCAACTTTGGCGTAACCTTAACCTTAACCCACATCAAATATAAATCCATGGACCAAATAACAGCTTTTATAATACTGGATTCAATATTCAAATATTCAAACTCTTGTGATTTATAATTTTAAATAGAGACAAGATATAACTTAGTCATTAGTATCATATAATTATGGGCATGTGTTTTGAATTCAAAAAATAATTCGTTCGTTACATCAAGGATAAAGGAGTATTCATCTCTATCTTACTAATCTTACTTCTTACTAATATTATAAATTCGAAAGTTTAGATGGATGGATGGATGGATGTTTCTTAGAATTTGTAGCCTAAACGGCTGAACGGATCTGGATGAAATTTGGCATAGATGTACTCGTAGAACGTAGTCTGGAAGAACACATAGGCTACTTACTTTTGGTTTTTTTTAATTCCACACGGACGGAGTCGCGGGCGAAAGCTAGTAATTAATAAAACTTACTTAAAAGAACGAAATAACATTTAAATCAACGTCATTTTGCTTTTTTTAAATAAAGGCGCACAGCGGCGGATTTGCAGATTTGGTGGTTACATTCTGGTCCTTTCTTAACTCCCTTTATTAAAATGATACCCTACACACATTGTATATTAGCTACTTTTATTATCTAGGCGATCTGGACCAGGGCCTACTGGACCATAGATTAAATCCGCATCTGTAGTCCCATTACACATCATATAATAATTTGAACCACCATCTTACTAAATAGCTATGAAACAATTTTATTTTATGGTATGAAATTCAAATTGAATGTTTGTTGGCACTGATCTAATTTCATATCATGTTAACAGATGGCGCTTTATTGTACGTGTTTGAGAGTTTATTAATTGCGGTTTTCTTTTTTATGTTACATCTAAGAGATGGCGTTGTTTAACTATTGGTGAACAAGGAATGTGTTTAAGATGCAATGAAAACGAAAGTAACTTCAGGTGTAAATAATAGTTGGGTAATGATTTTTGAGTGTAAATAGGTTGTAACAGTGTGTGAAGGTTTGTGTTAGGCGTAATTCTTTGGAGAACAGGTAGAGTCCTGTCCTGTATTGTAAAGTGCCGAGGGTTCCGATGCGTTTTTTGAAATCACCTTAATTATCTTCTTCTGCACTCGAGAAAGAGCGAGGAGGATTTTGTGGGAAAACCCGACATAACTTGGAGAATGCAGGGCTTACTGACGACTTCCGACCCGATACTAAAAAAAGGTTTGTTCTTTGGTAATTATTACTCTTCCACTGCGGCCATTTGTGCCTTACACTGTTTCATGATTTTGGAATGCAAGCAGCGATTATATTCATATACCCCACACATTCTTCCTGTAAGTACTCGTAGTTATGAAGTCAGTCAGTATACAAATAGTTTTGGAAGTTATTGCCATATAATAATTCACTAAATTAAGGCAATCCAAAACTATAAAGCATCGAATAATTAGATTTCAGTCGTGTCTAATCTGTCAACTTTTTTACACCTTCAGTAATAATTAACAATATTCGATTCAATTATCTTTTAACTATTGGTGAATATAAATTACATCATGATTATTAATTTACATGGAGGACCTTAAGGTCACAACGCTCATATGCTACTCAGACTGTCAGTTACTTGTCTTAAACACCAAAGAAATTTGATAGCATACAATTAATTTGGATTCTATAATTAGCGATGAGTTCCAAATTTGCACGTGTATTTCACTATAATCGAGACAAAAACAATTTTAATTCTTAAGTAGATTCTCTCCTTTCGTAGTTCGGCGATCATTGGGACAACTTTGAAAGATGGCACTTTAAGAAGAAGAAGTAGATCCTCATTCGTTATCGTTTCATAACACGAGATTTTGACATACCTACATATAAAATATGACATCTCTTCAGACACAATCGTTAATAAACGATTTAATTTTCTTCTAAGGTACTGTGCAGGTCTAGCACAATCTTATCATATTCAATAACAGATAAATAGTCAAATACGATGAGTATAAAAACAAAAGATCAGCTTAACTAAATTCCAAACAATTTTTAGAAGACGTCTGTTGAATTTTGACTTTGGTAAAATACGCACTTAAGTTATTTTATTCATAATATCTTTGAGAATAGAAAAGTAATCAAAGCATAATATTACTAAAGTAATGGTTTAGGCGGGTTTAATTATTTTTTTAAATTACGAAGGAAATGGTAATCAAATCAAGATTAGGGGTTAGAATGTTGCTATGTAGTTTATTTCGATGAATCTAACGTCGTTTTTCCGATCGTAATCAAACAACAATTTATTTTTGTACTTCAATTATATTTATAAATCTTGTATATTCCTAATAATATAAAATACATCACAGTAACAAATCGCTTAATTGTATCATGTTCGGACTGATACACTAGAAGGTACGTTGCGTTGATCGGTAGAGGGCGTTACGTTGAGATCTAACCTCTGAAAGGTTGCTGTTGGAATACTTGCTGGGGCTGTTGGGGTTGGGACTGGATGTACTGGAGAGCACGGGCAATGGCTTCAGGGATCGGAGGAGGGGTGGGAAGATGAGCGCCTTCCGCACGGAAACCTGTAGAAATTAAATTAGTTTTTACATTAAAATTACATTAAACGCCTAACAGAAAAGTCGATGCAATAATTATTTTGAATAATTTATACTGATATAATAAATCGTAAACACAAACTTCTTTGTTATGTAGGATGTTAGCAATCATAGTATGTTTTTGAATTATTCGACTTTTATGACAAAAGATATATAATTTTTTACAATATATAAACTTTAAAACAATCTTGTTAGAATGAAATATGCAAATATCTGATTTTTCTTCATGAATAATAATATATGATGTGATCTTAACGTTCGGCATCATGCATCATCTTAGCGTACTCGTATGTCAGTCGTTTTAGACATTTTGTATTCATTTCACGACCTAGCATAATCATTACATTCTGAGAGATCTGTACATAACTATACGGTGTAATAATATAATTTGTCTGTTATTTTTATGGGTTTTTGACTGATTATTTATCCAAAGAACCATAACATTTTTCAATTAGAATTATGGAACTTATAATTAGCGTCGCTCACAAATTGGATTTATGAGTTTAAATAATTAGTATAAAATGTTACCGTTCTCGTCAGCAATGTAGGAGACGGAGATGGGGATGCCCTCTGGCGATGTGTAACTAAAAGATCCTTGGGCGACTTGAGCTTCGGCATCTTTCACTCCAGCGTTCTTCAAGTACCCTTGCTCCTGAGCGGCAATGCCGTTTCCAGTTTCATAGCTATAAAAAATCAAAACTAAATACATATCATTTGAAATTGCTAATATGGTTAGGGAATTTTCTTCCATCTTTAATATAATACGCTGTAAATTTAAGTATGGGTTTTAAATTAACGTCATAAATCAAATAAGACTGCATAAAGATGATCACGTAGATAGGCGTGGTACTTTACACAAGTAAAGATCAAATCTAATATGAGGTTTCAAAATGTTCAGAGTGCAATACTACGATTGACATGTATTGTCAATCTCGTCAATACAATTCATTGTTCGTGGGAAATCTTTGTTTTCAGAATTCGTACGATTTTGGGACGATTACGAAAGAATTCATAACCGTGGTGTCTTAACTATTTCAATGTTTGTCTTTAACTAACACTTGTACTGTTCCTATTTGGTAATACGGTTTTAAATAATCTTATTGTATAACAATGTTTACAGACTCATTACGTTACTCATTACTCGTTGCAAAGAAATATTTCTTTTACTTTTTAAACATTTGTCATTGAAATACGCAACGTTTTTAATTACAGCCAAAAACACTTTCTTCATTTAAATTTAAACCTTTAAAATATAATTAAAAAAAAAATACATTGCAATACAAATGCATTTTCTCTAAGTCATAGACATTTGCTCGCCCGGTTTTATATTAATTTCATTAAGATTTCGAAGTTTTCACTTGCTATTAATAAGACACTTTTAGTCGGTCAACTAAGGTTTCTAAAGTCCTTAAAGTTTATGATGTTAACTTATTACACAATTTTAAGTATAGGAGAAGCATATAGGTAAACTTGCGTAATCAGAGCTTGACAAAGATTACTTAGGCTCCCACTTATTTGATGCTTAATTTCGTTATTACGAAGAAAACCGTTTCTGATTATATTTACCATGCAATACTTATTTACTACGTGGTAAAGTTGTGGATGGCAAAACTTCTGAATTGTACTGTATCATTTTTTTTTCTTGTGCTATTGTTCTTTGACCCCAAAAAATGAAAAAAAATACTACTATTAAATTTTAAGATTTGTTTTCTATTTTGAAATTTCAAACTAATTTATGATATTAGATATTAAAGGCCAAAGAATTTGTAACACTTATGTTGAAAAAATCTAAATATGGCTCTAGATCTTGAACTTAATTATAATATTACAATACAATAAATATTGTGAAAGAAACCGGTATGTTTTTGTAATAAATGCGTGCATCTAGGCTTGATGTTGACTAATTTTATTTTGAATATATTATCATCAATGTAAAAGTAGATTCTAGTCAATTATCCCTATTTTTTGTTAATGGGACTTTTTAAATATTTTCAGTTATATTTCTTTCATGAAAATGAAAAAATGGTATTTAAAATAATACCTGTATTGGTAAGTGCCATCGAAATTGACCTCCTGCGTCTGTCTTAAGATAGGGATCTGTTGGCCCTGGTACTGTGGCTGTTGGTATTGGAACTGTGGTGCGGCGCTGGCCATAGCAACCACTGCTAATAGAGCTGCGAACTGTAATCAAACATGTAGAGAGAACGTTTAGTAAATCATGTAACGTTGTAAGAAAGTTGGAGATTTCAAGTGCTTAGTCAGTGTAAAACAATCTGGAAAGGTATAATTAACTTAAATATCCCCAAAACTCCTACAAACTTTATTATTAACTTAATCTATCTTTTTGGGCAACCTTCTTACAGGTAACTTATTTTTGGAATTCAATCGATAGGTAGCTTGTACAGCAGGTTTATCTATTAAGCAATTTATTTAAAGACGAAAGTACTAAAAATTTAGTTGCGAAAGTGATTTCTTGCCGCGAAGATGAAAGGTCAACGGAACCACCATAAAAATGAATCGAATAAAATCTTAAAGCATCAACCTTGATGCCCAAGATTGGTCACATTGATCGTAAAATTTAAATTTTGTTTGTTAACATTCAAATTTATGTATCTACGAATCAAACATATCGTACAATGCAACTATATTGTAACGCTCGATTTATTAATTTACTTTTTAGGATCTTTACCTTGACATGACTTTAAAAGAAATTAGAAATAGATATTAAAAAATATGGTAGGAGCAACATAGCATAACACAGTCCCATAGTCTGTTTCACGAGTTACGGTAATTAGCTTCTGTTTTTATGACATCAAAACTGCAATATCTTTCTTGTAAATGACTTAATCATGACTTTCAACATGAACTATAATTACCATACAGATTTGTCTAAAAACTGTAACAAGTTGTTACGCGCAATTAAAAACACACTGATGAATAAAAATGTGTGGGAATGTGTTACAAAATACATTGCTGTATATGGTTCAATTATACAAATGTTTTATAACAATATACAAGCATTGTCTTAAAGATAATAAGATTGCGCTAAGGGTTATTGCAGAATTAACTCAAAAATGTAAACGATTAAATAGAAGGAAACACAAATATTTTGTATTGATAGATGTAGCCAGCCAAAGTAACTGCAGTCCATTAAATTCATTTCATTTGGTCTCAGAAGTCTAAGATGTGTCTTTTCCACTTTTTTTAAAAATTAGAGTAATTAATAAGACAGGAAACCACTTGTTAATCTTCACTTTCCACTATTATTTATCGATGTACTTTAAAAGTAAGAACTCTATAAACTAAGTAAACTCACCGATTTCATATTTGTAATTTTAAATTAATAAAATCAAAAATATGCTGTATATTAATGGATGATCCTCGGTGGATGTTTGTGGCGGGAATGATTTTTCAGATCGAACTCCGCGGCTTTTATACTGCGTTGCGCAGGCGCAGCTCTTGAAATTAGAGTACGTCTAGCGCAGGCTCGGCGTGGTGAACTTCAAAGTGTTGCCGCCCGCCCGCCCGGCGCACGCACACTGCATGCTAATATGTACTTTATTATTTAGTGAACTAGAAATGCATCCGACGCTCATTAGTAAGTTACGACGAGATACTGGCATTTTTAATTAAGGAATAATTACTGACGTAACGTTAGATGATGTCTGTAAATTTTTAAATACTATAATTTTTTCTACATGTTGCTTCCTTAGTATAATTTCAGTGCTTTTATTACATTAGAAGTCTATAATCCGCATCCGTCTCCTCTTTGTAATCTCTTGTCTATACAAAGCAAATAATTAATTTAT
>LD688955.1:4580415-4609552 GCA_003118335.3 Papilio memnon | reverse complement strand
TTTTTCTAATTTCACGCGGATGAAGCCGCAAGGGAACAGCTAGTTATTTATAATCTCTGTTTTTTTATAAATGCAATGACATGAAGATAGCTTATGCGATGAGATCTGCAATTTCATTTTTGTAAACCTCTATTTCTTATGGCGCTTTCTTATTGGTAAATCGTAAGTTCTTACTTAATATATTCTTTAAAATTAATTTGTTAGCATTGTTCTAATTACAACTTTTCATAAGTAACAATTTGGAATAGGTCTTTTAATCGGTAATTAAAAAAAATAACTAACAGGAATATTGTGTACTGTCTATGATGACGATTGTAAGTCATAATAGACTTCGGAGTGCATAAAGTTCCTATATAATAATCAGTTATGCAAAACACTTCGAGCAGTGGCGTTCTATAGTCAATTCGTTATCATCGACTGCCATTTATCGAGATTACCGAGCAAAGGTTTTACGATTCACGGTAAAACAACCTAACACTACGCTTTCTATTTTCCAAATCCAAATAAAGTTACTCGTATCAAAGTTTATTTCAAAAGCTTCTAAGTTTTGATCAATTTATTTATTAATTTATGAGGGTTTTAAGGTAAAATTATTAATTACGAAACACGTAAGGTGCATCGCAATAGCAATTGACCCCCGAATCTAGTTCTGCGCGTGGCATTTGACTCGATGGACGTATGCAATGTTTCAATAGACATGAAATTGAATATATTCATGCTAAAGTAAAAGCACATGGCAATTACATGATTGATTATTATTGAGACATACAAAGTCTGTATTTTTGATGAATAATACACACGGTTTTAATTCATTTCCTAGTTATGGTTCGAACACTTTTTCTGTACGTATATTAATATTATAAATTGTATTTTTGTTTGTATTGAAATAACTCAAAAACTACTGGGCCGATTTCTATAATTCCTGCACCATTAAAAAGCTATGTTATCACTGAGTAAATGACTATGTTTTAGTTGTATTTTTTTATTTCCACGTGGACAAAGTCGCGAGCAAAAGCTAGTTATGAATAAGATTATTGACAACTTATTATTTCGAATCAATAGAAAACAAATGTTCAGTTTTTAATATTTAATTGTATTGAACGAATCTTTTTTACATTTGTTCAAGTTTTCTTTTATTTTGATTGTTATCTATGTATATATTTATTATGGTGCTTTGTGAAATAATTTAAATTGAAATAAACACATTATTACACAAAAGCAATTGTTTCTCAATATATTTGTAGACATAAATAAATCAAATCCCGGACCTTTGGCAGTTGCCCACAGCCGGACCAACATAACATATTAACTCGTACCTGATTCACAGATAACCTGATTCGCTGCATAAAAGTTTTACAATCAAAGGTCAGAGTTCTATCGTAGCATCAATAAATGGAATCTCATAATTTATTAGTAACGTGTTTAAAACCGGTCGGCCTATTTCAACATGTGAGAAAACTTACGCAAGTCCTGGAAACCTATAAATGCCATATCGATAAACGAATGTTTAGTAAGGTTTTGTTTTTTTTTGTTTTAGCGATTTGTACGCACATAACAATCACTATAATAGAGTATAAGTATAGACGAAACAAAAATAAGATCTGCTGAGAGTGAAAATAATGTAAAAAGCATATTTTAATAAATGTTTTTTGTTTTTTTGTCACACATATACAAGCTTATTCAGATCCTAAATCTGAAACTGTAACGATGACAGCTACTCGTATGTCCCTATTTAACAGACCTGAAATTAGGCCATACACCTGGTTAGGACTATAGTACCTTTAGCCCTAAGTTAAAATTGGACCGAGTCAAAACCAATTGTCGTCGTCGTCGCCAGCTCACTATACGTCCCCACTGATGGGCTCGGAGCCTACCCTAACAAGGGGTGACTAGGCCATAGTCAACAACGCTGGCCCACTGCGGGTTAGTTGACTTCACACATATCTTTGAATGTCTTCGCTGATATGTGCAGGTTGCATTACGATATTTTCCTTCACCGTAAGAACGTTGGGTAAATTATGTACATGTCAAATTCTAAAAATCAAAAATCACATTGGTATATGGCGGGATTTAAATCCAAAACCTGTAGATTACAAGCCAAGTGCTCAAACCCCTGAGCCACCGACGCTCCAATTGTAATGACTACAAAATGCTAAACCAAAAAAGCTATTCTGTCTTGACACTCGCAACTGTTAAGCGCGATTTTCTCAGTTTCCTAGTAAAATTAATTGTCCCTAATTTCTTAAACAATCGATCATTCCAAAAAGGGTACCTTTTTCGAAAAAGGCGAACAAGTAGTCGGAATCTAAGAATATTCATAGACGATGATCACTTAATGATCGCAAGATTATTCTTTAATATATTCACAATGTTAAAAAAACTCACATCACAATCACTCCTTCCGATTCCAAGACTATAGAAGCGTTCACTTAACCTTGAACATACCTTATGGTTCATTTTGTAAGATAAGCTATACGACTACGACCGTCCTTTATTCTTGTCCGAGGAATGGTGTCAATAATTCTATTATTGAATGTTAAATTGTTATTAACTTGTTTTAAATCCTGTTTTATTATTAAATAATAATTAAAATGAAGTAATGTAAAAAATATGTAAAAAAATAGTTTTGTCTTTGTTGTGTTTTAAGACTTAAACTTAACTTAAAGCTGTAATTACTTTGTATTACGTCCCACAATACAACATTGTCACGTCTATTGCCTATGTCTATTATAAATCTAATATGTCACTGAAAAGTAAGGGTATGACAAATTATTTAATCAAGACGTCTGCTTGATTGAATGGATTGATAGTTCGATCAAGCCCCAAATCAAGATTGCTCCACAGTGTTTATTTATGCAGTTCACGGTGTCCCCTCGCATAGTTTTTTTTCTCAAAAAAATGGCATAACACTTTCTATAGTTGTCTTGTGTTATTAAAAGTCGAAATGAAACAATAATTGAAACATATTTAACGTTTTTATTAAAATAAAATGTTTTGAATTAAAACATAAATTAAAAATATATGTACAAAACTATAAAATTAAGTACAAATTGAACACTTGTATAGTAAACGTCTTTCCTGAGTATGATCCTTATAAAATATGGCCTTTAAAAGGCTGACTTTTTCCACACTTTATAAAATTCTATTTAGCTAAAAACCTAGTCTTAAAGCATAGGTAATTGATAACTTAATCTGTATTAACTATTGTTTAATATTAGGAGTAAACGACGTCCATAAAATTGGGATATTAAAGATGGCATTTTGAAGTTTACATATTTTAGACACCTATTTTAAACACTGGTGACTTATTAACGGTTTAAGAATTTCAAGTCTTTAAACAGGGGTTTTATAATTTCGCACTATTTGTTTACTGGTGGTAGAAACCCTTGTAGTCAAGGGCGGATTTCTCTTCTTGTAGTCTGGCAGCTTCAGGGTTGTTCTTGGCTTCTAAAGCGGCGCGCTCCTAAAAATAAAAACATTTTTAAAATTGATTTATAGTTTTCAAGAAATTTAATTTTAGTAATAAATCTGTTTTTACTCTATAAGTGTGCTGTTCATTTATTTATGTATGTAATTTGTAATATCTAAGCGAGTTTAATATACTTTTCGGGATTGAATAGAGCTCAGGAATTCTTGAATTTTTAAAATTAATCGCAATACAATGTTTGGAAGCAAGTATATGTATAAGGTATTAGTGATCTGATAATTAATGAATGGATGAAATCAAAATTCTTACCGCGTTAGCCTTAATTCCGGCGTAGATGAGGTCAAGTCCCTTTTGGATTTCGGGGGAGACTGGGGGTGGGGTGGGGATGTGGTCACCCTTGACTCTGAAGCCGAACTCATCAGCGGTGTACTCGACCGTGATGACCTCGCCGTTGGGAGCGGTGTAAGAGTACGAGCCCTGCTGGACTAGAGCTTGGTCTTGGTTCTCGCCGACGGTCTTAAGGTAGCCTTGTTCTTCAGCTTGGATGTTGTTGCCGGTCTCGTATCTGGAAAAAATTGGTAACAAATATTAGGTTTTGGTTACACAATATCTTATAGTTTTATAACATTAAATTATGTTAAACTAGTAAACTTATAGCTTCGTCTTCACTTTAAACTCTCGAGCTTAAATTACATCGTAGTGATTTACAATGTTTATCAAAGTCAACTTTAAAAGTCTGACGAAATGTGAATGTTAATTTAGTTTTGCTATTTTTGTTTGATTAATGTTTATTACTATTTAGTAACATAGTGTGCAAATGTATACTTACGAGGTCTTGTAGCTTCCATCGGTGCCTTGTTCCTTGTCGAAACGGATGATGGGAATGACAGTAGTAAGGTCCAACTGCACTCTGGGTCTGAAGTCTTCGACAGGCTTAGCCTGTCTGTAGTCGGGCTGGTAGTTGTAGTTCTGTTCCGCTGCCGCTTGATCGCTCGGCTGCTCCGGCGCTCTCCTTTGAGGGAGAGCCGCCGTAAGTGCCAGCACCGCGGATAATGCTACCTGGAATACAAAATAATTTCATATAAATAAATTAAATAACAATCAGTAGAAAAAAACAATAAACGACTAACTGCAATAGAATACATGTCGAATGACATCTCACACAATATCTATCAAACTGAAAAAAGGTCACAGTGAAACTGGTATACATGCAAAATCATTAGCCTTATGAATCAATCGTTCAATATATGCTATAGGCTTGGAAATCACAATCTAACTAAACGTACATAGATTCATAGAGAAATGTGATAATCTAAGATTGACATAGTTTGAAAAGAACACAACCGAAGTTCAAAAGAGCAGTACGTCGTATTCCGATTGGTACAATATAACATTTCAATTGTACTCGCAGTTATGTAAAGTAATGACCGATAATGAAACGGTGACCTCACCGAGAAGAGCTTAATCATATTCACGATGTTGTAAGATAAGGTGGAGCGGATACAATGGCTCACCATAATTACGAAACAACCTTATTCGACACGCGGTCCGGGCGAAAGCGAACTCCAGTAAAACATGCTGGCGATCTTATACAGGACATTGTTTTCATTGAAATCGCATCCGAACCAGACATGCTTTGTTACCATTGAAAATAGTTGTTTGGGTATTGTTTTGCATTTACATAACGAGGGTCATCTTTCTCGAAACGCGTTCACCTTCGAAAAATCGGAGATTGGCGAATCGATCGTAAAAAGTATGCACGAAACTAACATCGATTTATATTTTTTCTTCTTCAATTACGTTACACATTTGGTAAATTACTAATGTTTCCTTAACTTCGATAATAATCTCGTAATGTTGTTGTTGTTACGATCACGAATACACATCATAGTACTTAACGCTTCAATTGTAAGCTCTGAAGCGAAACGGATTGTTATCAACCAGACGATTACTTGCGGTTATGTTCTTTCGTCTATTTTACGCACTTAGGCCAAGAACTGAAAATAAATAACGAAAGTATAATAACAGTTAAGTAAAAAAATACTTGTTTAACTGTAAAATGTAATTACAAAAACGTTACATTTTAAAGTCGAAAATTAGTAAATAAAATATCCTTGAATTACTTTCATGTAATTTAGGTTTTAATTTAGAGCTTTTAGTCCACCTGTAACCAGAGTTCAAAATACCTGAGGCCGAATACATCGTGACCTAGAAAGTGGTTATGCAATTTACCGACACGATGAACAAGACAGTTTGTATAACAGCACGTTTTAAAAAGTAGGTAATGTACTAGAACAGACAGACAGACATATCGGTCTCGACTATAACAAAAAAACTTGCGACACCACTTTGCTTGAGTAAATATCAAAAACTTTTTTGCTCTCGCAAATATTTCATAACGTTTTCTATGTCTATTTGTTCTACATTTTAAGTTTTTTTATTATAAAACGTTCTTTTATTCTTCCATCTGTATTCGTTACATTTTATCAATGGTTGGTTTTCTGGTCCAAGATTTCAAGGTCGAATTCCAAACATTTGTCTACGCTTTTGAATATCTTTAAAATTTTAAAGTTGAGTTTAAAGAACAAATGTAAAATCTATCTTGTTATCACTTTATCGGCAAATAAATCTAGATAATCTATTAACAACAAAACATTGCCAATGAACCAGTGACCGATATTTTACACTGCTGAAATACATGAACAAAGAACTTAATACTAATATCTGATTTTTCCCAAGAGAAAAAGGGATGAGAATGTGTTTTTGTCAAGGTGTTTCCGCAGTGGAAACTATCTGTGTCACTATAAAAATTCACCAGCTCAAGTTGAAAAATCGTAATCCTCAGATCCTGTAAAAATATTTCGGACTATTTTTTATGATTTAATTCATTTGTCATTTTTAATAAAAGTAAATATTAATTTTGTAAGTAAAAAAATCTGAACAACGATTGATTTGTAACTACAACTGTTGAGTGTACTTTATGTTTGGTAACCGCATATGATTAGCATTATCAACACTTTGCTAAATTTAGAAATTATCCCACGTAAGGATAAAATATTTCCATTGTCTAATATTAAAGTACATAATTAATGGACCGTATTGAAACATTATGTCAAAGTTCAACAACCGACCCTATTCGAGCTTGCATCTCGCAAGAGATGATTGCGGAAACTCACAAACATTAAAGCAACATTTGGACTTTGAGTTAATCACGTACCTACATCTCACTAACAACACCCATCTCCATTTACACATCTAGTAGTGCATCTAAAATAATTCAATGTTGTTTAAAAAGATCACTTATCACTAAACTATTTACGTTAAGAATGCTTGATAAAAAGCTTTTGAACTTACCAGTACTTTCATTGTGTTTTTTTAATAATGTAACGTGCGGCAGTGAAGCACGTGGAGTCTCCTCGGAACTGTGTCAGAGTGGTAGTTATACGCTCACTTATATACTTCACCCCTGCCACTTACTCGGTCTCTGCTATGAGCCATCACACTTTCATACCCGATACCGTGCTTGCTTGCTTTAGCAGAGATGTCGCGATTTTTTAAACATTACAATATTGACAAGTAAAACTACAAATAGATAGCAGATAGCATGACATACCATTACGTACCCTTTATTAGCAATATCTAATTCTAATCTTCACTGTAAGTGTTTACGCAAGGTGACTTTTACAGAGGTCGTAATCCGCGACATCTTTAGAGCATGCAACTTAAATTCCTAGTCCATTAATGTCAACATTCTGATTTTATGATTGTTTTGCGCGTTACGTATTGAATGATTGTAAACTTGCACTTATAGCTGTTAACATTAGGTTTCCGGTTGAATTTTGTATTAATTATCATTAAAACAATAAAGTGATACAAAATATTCTTTCCTCAAGAATTCTGCAAGGGTATTGTGAAGTTGTATTACATAAGGAATGGGCGTTGTTTCTGCTTAACACTAAAGCAACATGTTAGTATAGTTATCGCTGGCCCTTGTGCAATGATCTATCTTAAAAGGGTGCTTTTATGCATGTAACGGATTACAATTGACTGAGGTCCCCTGACAGGCTTGATTGAGGCAATTGTACGTAACCCATCTGTTTGATACATTACGTTTGTTGTTAGGATCGATCATGTAACATTTCTTATCTTAACTCTCTTGTACAAGTGTATGTCACTGAATCCCACGTTATCAGTTTGAGATTCACGTTTCTTGTGTTTATGTACGAATTCTTAGATGTTTAAATTGAATTGAAATCATAAGTGCTTGGACTCTCAGATTGAATTATAATAATAAATCTTCTATAATATCAAAACATTTCAAGTAAACATGAAAAGTCTGTTTTCTTTACAAATTCATCTTACTGTTTAATTCTAACTACTATTATAAACGCGAACGTTAAGATGGATAAATGGATAGATGGATGTTAGATACAAACTCTAAACTGCTGAACGGATCTCGACGAAATTTGGCGTAGATGTAGAGGACAGCTTGGATAAACACATAGGCTACTTGCTTTTTTATTCCACGCGGACGGAGTAAGTGGCGAAAGCTAGTTTAAAATAAAAGGTAAAGATTATGATGTTAATAAACATAGGGAGTGCTCATAATAACTTTAAACAGATTAATGAATGAAACACTGAGGTACGGAAAGTGTAATTACGCTCTATTAGCCAGTAGTTTTGCTCGAGTGAGTAATAACGGTTTTATAATTAATACAGTAGTTAAGTCAGAGATGTAAGTAGCGATATTTTTTTGAGTTTGTTATGAAATAATTATTACCTGGGATACGACATAGAATTAAAACATACGGAACGAGATAGACATTTTTTTAATAACCTGATGCACACGTTTGAGTGACATAGTACCATACGCAAATTATAATAAATATTTATGATTTGTTTATATTATAAGTTTGAAGGTAAAATATCACACATTAGTCTATAGTGATGTCAAAATAATCGTTCACCCACTTTAAATATTTGTGATTCTAAAATTACATCGGAATTTTTGTTTGCATTACATGGCTAAAACTATATAAAATGTTTGATTTGTATGTCGGTTTCTTGTTAACATAAAATAAATACTGTTCAAATATATGTATTACTTGTAATTTTTTAAATAAAGAGATGTTTAAAATTTTAAGGGTATACTTTGAAAGTTCTTATGGCGTCATTTATTTGGTTTTTAAAACATATCTTTTTAAATATTGTTTAAGGCTTAATTTAGATTTAGGCGATTTTAATGGGTATCTCAGGGGTTATTAAAATCGGGAATGTTGATAACTTTCTTATTGTTCATTTCAAAGATATTAATCAAAATGACATGTCAGTAATGTTTAATTAAATACTGGAGCTCAGCCGCTCGGGGGAATACTTAAGAATTTCAATTGTCCGTGACACGAATCGAAGGTTCATGTACGCGGCGTATACGATTTCCTAGCATCTTACGAAGATTTACTCACATTGACATCTATGGAATGTGATATTCTGTTAGCCATTTCTACAATTGTTTAAATCACCTGTCAAGGACGGGTTACGTAAAATGTCACCATCGATAAAGTTGTGGTAAGCGGTGCATCATACCTCGTGGGCAAAGACATTCGTCATCATAGTTTCACATTTACGCTAGAGGTCAGTTTGTTTTTATTTTTCAAACACATTCTCCAATACATTTAATTACAAAACGGGGGAATATGTAAGGGTAAAGAAGCAAATTTTCTAAGGCCGTGGTAAATTTAACTTCTGGGCTTTGTTTTTCTGGGTCAAGGGCGAAAATTCAAATTCCTTATACTACTTTTACTTTCGCATCGTGTCATGACCTATAAAACAATATGTATAGATACTATTTTAAGATTTTGAATGACCTTCTCATAGTACCTATTAAATAATTTAGTGTCAGTTACTACCCAAAATGTCAAAAGAAACGACATGTTCAAGATAATCGTATTCCAGTTTATAATTTGATTAATTTATTTGCATGCATTAAACATAAGCGTCCATCACGCGTTACACTGACTCGTTCCACATGTACAGATTTGGTTAAACAACTAGTATAAACTTGCTTTCTTGAGAAGATCCTAATGTCATTTTTATTCATACAACATTATGTATTATGTCATCATATATCGCTATAATCGAAAACAATGTATCGTTTTTAAGGATAACAATATAGTCAAGGATAAACTTACTTTAAATATTTTACTACTTAGCATGCCTATTGTCTCTTAAGTTATATCTATAGTTAGGGTTTTGATCCTACGCTATAATGTTTTTATTCATTCCGTTTAATAATAAAAATCTCAAAACTCTGATCCGGAAGCTATGCAATATAATAATGAAAAAAAAAATCTTAAAAAAATAAAGCCCTCGCAAAATATCTGTCACTAATTAACTATGTAACTTTTTAATTCATAAATCTCGAGGTCGTATGAATTTCAATTAATAAACGAAACCTGAGCACATTTTCTTAGAAGACAAACTCGTACAAGGATGTAGTGATTGCCTTAAATGAATCACATGTACAGTATTTGTCTCCTTTCTATAATAATTTGAAGCGCAAGTTCTAAAATACCAATCACGTATCATTGATCATCGCGTACTATAGTTCGCAGCATTCTTGCCAAATACAGTTCGCTCTTACTCTTCAGTAAAAAATCTGGTATTATTCGCGCCAATATTGGCGCCTCACAGTCAGCTGTACGTTGCGTAGTACGCTTCCTTCCAATGCCTTTTCGACCCGCAACATCTAAAATTGTCTTCTGTGCAATGATTCGTGCGATGTTCAACAGCTAAGATATTTCAATTGAGAAATAGAATAAAAGCCTTTTTTTACTTGGCCATCTCAAGCATACACAAAATCTACTTGAGTTGACATTAATTAATCAATTTTCAACTTACGCACGATAAATTATGTTCAATGATTGATAGGGATTCGTCATCTTTATAACCTGACATGATTAGTGCATACCATCGATAATAGCCTCTAATATTTATTGAATACTTCATTGATAATTACAAAAAAAGTAAGGTCGTTGGTGAGAAGACGACGTTTGTATCGTAAATGACATAATAGACTTATTCACGGCACCATATTCTACTACAAATGGAAAGAAATATCTTATAAATGCTTCCTCATTTATGTCATGGAATTATTAATTACCATTCCAATTGAAGCTTTTTACAATTTTAATTAAGACATTTTCATAATTTGAGACTAGCACTCGGTCAGTACTAAACGAATCAAAACTGATATTTGCAAAAGCTTCCTGTGAAATTAAAAAAGCTCTTTGCTTATAATCCGTCAATCATTTGACTAGTCGTAAAATACTTTGAACAACGTTAATGCTCATCGTATTTGATGTATTAGTTTTTTCTAATTATTTTTAAGCTCTACTTCAAATTGTTGGTCCTAAAGAGATTAGTTACATATTTGTAATAAAAGATTTAAAAATATTTATTGATCAAAGATATGCACAGATACATATTTTATGTGTTCTTGAGATGTTGCAATTTATCCTTCAAAAATACGCATTTGAGTCAACTACCATTGGCGGCCTACGTACATCCTACTATGAACTGAACAGATTCTTAAGGAGAGACATCAAATTATTTGTACTTCGGTTCAAGGTGACTAAATTGATGTTGTATGGATCTACACATGAATTTAAATGCATTTGTTTATAGGATTGTCTACAGTACAATTATGTTGTTATCCTACACTCATATATACACAAACAAACCGTTTTCACTCCAAAGAATAGTTTTTGCGACTCACGTTTAGAAATCTATTGTTAAAGATATTTTACATTTGAGTGGACAAATATTTTTTATTAAAGAAAATTTCTAAGGGTAGAATTTGTTGTTTTAAAATGATGTCATAATACAGGATTGAAATTTAGCATACCTTGTATTTTTTAATTTCTATATGACACGTTTTTTCTTGTCTAATTTTTATTTTTTAAGCTAATTCAGTACTATGGACTGGGACAAATTGTAAATCATTGAGAGAGGTCACTTAGTAGGTATATAGAAAGAATACAAGTCGAAGTACGCCGTTTTGCTTTAATGGTATTTTATGTCGTAAGTTTGTCACTCTTGTGGCATCTTTTGTTTTATAGGCGCGTGTCAAATACGCGTAAATAATTATTTGACGAAACACCATTTGCCTCAGCATCTTATGCGTAATGGGGCGTAGTTGTTAATAAGGTACAGTAGGATAGGTATGCGATAGGCGTGCAATCTAACAAGACAAGAGTTGGTTTCATTCATTAAGTATTCGATGTATGACTTTGCGAAATAATCTCTTGTGTCAAATTATGTTATAATACAAACACGTCGACAAATAAACAATATTAGCAGGCACGTATTTAATGTATCATTGATTTCGTAATGGAAGTGAGAGGAGGGCCGAGCGCTTCTTTGAAGATTTGCGTTGGAGTCGTGCCCTGATCTTGACATTTGTCGATCTGGTATTTCGACCTTATGACTTATAGTTGTCTTCAACAGAAAATGTATTTATATATCGACTCTTTTCTCTTCCAGTCGTCAAGTTTACTTTCAGATTGTTATATAATTCAATAATTGTTACTCCAATTTCCATGCACAACTGCGACTACTCGTATTATACAAAATAGCTTTAAGATTTATAATAAGGATGTATTTTAAACCTTACAGCTATTTTAATGTGTTGCTATCATCTAAAAATACCAACATTGATAAACTTTCAACAGAAAAATGAGTACTTATACCAATCTATGCCATGTAAATAGTAATTGGAAATTCATAAATTACGTAAAGCAAGATATCAATATAAAAAGAATGGGTAATATTCCCCTTAGTTTGTTAATGATATTTAATTTTTCTTCGTTTTAAATTAAACAATTAAGATAACTGGATTTTTGACAATGTTGTCATAGTAGGTACCAAATTAAATGTTGAATAATAAATTTATACGATGAAACTAGAGAATTTGAACAGTTTATATATTAATGTGAGCATGTTATACGTATTTTTTTATTCAAATTACTTTTGAGAATTAATAATAGATGATATTTGATCAATTCGTTATTATTATCATGTAACGAACACGTGTCACTTATTATATTATTGGGATTAATAATTATGTTGTTATTATGGAAAATTGCTATTTCATTAACAACTATTTTAATAACAAACTAGGGTTAACATATTATAAATCTCGTTCCATTAGAATAGTTAAAAATAAATGCCAGGCATTTCAGTGTTTGTTTGAAGAAAGTTTGCTAAAAAAAATCTACCTTTTTTACCCTAACTGTACATTTCAATAGAAAATATTAGCAACGTCTATCATCTACACAAGTGATAATTCATTTACTCTAGGCGCTGAGGACAAGAAATTAATATTTACAGACATGCTAACTAAATAAAAATTTAACCACTTGAATCTTAAATAAATTACGTATATAAATAACGTACAGTTTTAAAAGATGTTTTGTTGTACGCAAAACATGTTAATAAATCAACAAAGCAAGGGACACAGTAAGCATAATTAATTCTTCTATACGAATATCGCAGTTACAGAAATTTAGTGATCATTTCAATAGATTTTTAATTGTTTTGAGTTTAAAAGTCTTGTTTTGAATCAGGATTTGGCAACCAGGTAAAACAAATAAAACTACAAGATTTTTATAGAAATATTTAATATTTACAGTGGATATTAAAAAAAATCTTAAAGCTTATTCATAGAATTAACACATTGATATATCACATTTTTAACATTTTCGTCGATATAAAGTATTCCATAATTTGTTAGTACCCCGTCCTTTTGAGTATATCCGTTATTGATTGTCAAATGCTGGAAAGAAAGTTAATTTACAATTTCGACAGAAATAAGCTGCTATCCAACACAATTAAGCTGAAGAAGCAGAAGCGCTTACTTCCTCAGATGTCGGCGCGGCACTTGTAGCAGGCTCCGAGACCGCTTGTGGTGTATCTTCTGCCGCTTTCGTTGTCACGTCGGTGTTCGTAGTTGTCGCTTCATCTACAGCTGTAGCATCGCTCGCTGTTACTGAACTCTCAGCGTTTGCAGTGGTATCGCCAGCTACTGCAACTGCTATTGTTGTTTCCCCACTAGAAGGTTCAGTAGTTTTTTCATCTGATGCACCTGACGTTGTCTCTACAGATTCAGATGAACCAGTTGTTTGTTCATTAGAAGCTGCTTGCGTTGTCGATTCTGATGATTTTTCTTCGGATAGTGAATTATCTTCACTGGTATTAGGTTCAGCTCCTGAGCCAGCCTCGGTGACATCTGATGCAGGTATAGTTTGAGACGAAGATTCAGTCGTTTCCGATTTCAAATCAGCTTCAGTGCTTATTGATGCTTCTGTAGTCGCAGCTTTTTCTTCAGCGTTACTAAGACTAGTTGTTGAATCTTCTTCTGATTGTGCGACAGTTTGTGTTGATTCTACTTCGGTTGTTGTAAGTGATGCACCTTCAGTAACATCTGAATTTTGACTGGACTGAGGCGAGTCTGTGGCAATAGATTCAGTCGTATCTGATTGAACTCCTGATTCCGTCACTGCGGAATTTTCAGTAGTTGCCGCATTATTTTCAAGCTCATTAAGTTCAGTAGTTGAAACTGCTTCCGACTGCGGAGCTGATTCTGTAGATATAGCGTCAGGCGTTGTTTCTGAACTAGCTTCATTAATGTCAGAATTTTCGCTAGATTGGCTGGCCGTTGTAGTTTGAACTTCAGTCGTGTCGGATTTCGGAACTGCTGACCCAGGTGTAGTTTCAGCTGTTTCTTGGGAATCATTTTGTCCAGTTGTTACACCTACTTGCGAGTTTCCGTCTGATTGTGGCTGATCTGATGATGGCTCAGATACGGGCTGTGCTCCAGTTTCAGTAGTGGCTGGGTTATCATTAGATTGTAAAAGCGCTGAAGCCTCGGTTGATTCAGACTTCGCTTCGGCTTGTGCAGCTGCTGCGTTTTCAGTGCTTTCAACTTTTTGTTCAGGTTCACCCGTAACTGTAGTTTCAGCTGATTTCGGCTTTACTTCTAATTGTTGAGTAGGTAAAATAGCTGAATCGCCTACAGTAGCATTGTCTCCAGATTTTTCTGAATCTTTTGGTTGATCTTGTTGCTCAACAACTTGAGTTGAAGAATCAGTGGGTATATTCTCAGGAGCCTTAGGTTTGTCTTCTGATGTCTTAACACTGAGTAGTTGCACTGATGCTGACTCAGAGTTATCCGGCGTCTTCAAAGCGCGTCCAGTCTTTTCGTTTGAAGCTGGAGAAATCGGTATTGGTGTTGGCGCTCTAGGCAAGTGACTTCCGATAGGTTGGAAGCCATTTTCATCAGCAATATAACTGTAAATTTATAAACAATTATAATTTACAAATGACATTGAACAGATAATAAAAATTTGTTCCTTTTTACACATTAGCTGATATTCTAAACTAGCCGTTGCCCGCGACTTCGTCCACACAATGTTAAGCTAAAAAAAAGTAGCCTATAATACGCCCGTCTATGTCAGCTACCCTTCAGTGAAAGTCCGGTTAAAATCAGTCCAGCCGTTTCGGAGATTACCCGGACCAAACGCGGCTTGCATACAGACAGACAAAAAAAAATGCGATTTTCGTTATCAGCAACGGAAATATATCATCTTTCCGAAATCTGGATTTTTCTTTTCATATTACAGACACTTCAATTTTATTACATGCATAAATTTACCTTAAAGTGATAATGGTACCATCAGGAGCAGTGTATGAGTATGAACCTCGTTGTACGTGAATTTCGTCGCTGTCGCCACTTTCATCACTTTCCCCTCCTTCCTCGCTGCTGCTGGCTTTACGACCTGCAGCCTTTGGTATAACTTTGTCGTAAGATACTTCTTCCCTCTTTATTCCGTTACCAGTTTCATAACTAAAAGGAAACAAAATCAAGCGTCCATTAAAAAAAACTCGTAAATATTTAAGCTACATAATAAGCCAAGCAAACACAGCATTTTCATTAGAATTTCAATCCAACCACAGTATGAGAAATACAAATCTATATGATTTTATTTAATTAAAATAGAAACTACTATATTGTTATATTTTATACTTTTTATATTATATTTATAGGCGAAAATATATAAGTATGTAACATACTCGTATATATTTCTCGGATTTATTGGTTAGTACTATAGAAGTGTGAATTTGCAGTAGCTGATGCTAATAGCAGTCACAACTATGCGTGTGCATAAAACCCATTTGAATTTGTGTTTTAAGACATTAACGAATAAAAATATAATCCTTCTGAACCTAAAATCTATATGTACTTCCTAAATTATTTTTTGCCTTATTAATAAACCATTTAAGGATCTTCTTGCTATTCCCTGCGCACACCCCATGTTTTTTTTATAAAATTGATAATTAGTATCTATTAGATCTGATGATGAGTACTTGAATGATAATGTTAGATATACCTAGACTTATTAAAATTCAGTGGAAATTAAATGATTTCACAAAACTTAAGTTTTACTTTAGTATCTATTAACTTACAAAAATATTTTGGCTATCATCATCATCATCATCATCATCACCAGATCGCTATACGTCCCCACCGAGGGACTCGGAGCCTACCCTAAAGTTAGGGTGGTGACTAGGCCAATTTTGGCTATCGATAGATAAAAATTAAAATAGTACTTGGTATATTGTTTGCCAGCACTGCACTAATATTTGCTATCAACTATAATAATTGTATTTAGTTAATATGCATTATTATTAATATCAATTTAATTACCTGAACTTGTAAGTTCCGTTTGGTTCCAATTCTTCAGACTGTGAGATGATAGGTATGACTGTTGGCTGTTGCTGTTCCAATGGCACGACTGCCGTAGGTGCCGCCAACACGTAACACGCCGCTACGAGACTTAGAAAAACTATTTTATAAATCATTTTAATCTCAGTACCTAATCACTCCCGAAATTTACTGATGAATGGTACTCCAGACTTCGTAAGCACTTATATGTAAGATTCATCTATTTACACTAACCTCCCCCCGCGTGCCGGTGGTACGAGCCTCAGCGGTCGCTAAATACTTCAACCTTAGCAGTAGCCTGATGTGTTCTTCAGAAAATTGCACAATCGTCAAGGTGTCAATAACATGACACGAAGGGTGACGATCGGTCGCGATTCAAATTGATTTTTTATTCCATCTATGTAATCGATCTAACTTTTTTCAGAACTAAGTAGCATTTTTTAATCTTAACACTAGGTTCATATTGTTAAATAATTTCATTATTGTTTAATTTTTGAACGTAATAATTTGATAAACTACAACACAAGCTTAATATTTACATTTCGGATTTTGTGTTGAATTTTAAACCTAAAGAATATTTTTTTAAATCAATAATCTATGATTTTGATATTATCTTTTTGGGGGGAAATGCAATGTATGTATGTGAATGTGCAAAATATCGAAATATTAATGATATAAAAACTATAAATAATGTTTTAATGCTTATTGCAAATTTACGTCTATTGAAAAATAGCGTCTGAGATTTGAAATAAAAAGCAATCCCGGCACCTTCCTCTCCTGCAAAATTTGATTTTTTTTCACTTCAAACATTTTACATAGGAATCATTGACATGGCGTTATTTTTTCAGTTGGAATTTAAAAAAAATAGGTAGCTGTAGACTGATAAACGATTGCTACATTTATGAATTTCGGTAGGTCCTTGAGAACCTATTATTTTAATCTCTCATGTTTATGTTTACGAGTATTTGATGTTGTCTTCCGCATTATTAAAAACTATGCAAACGTTGATGTCATACTGTAACAAAATATAGTTACCTATAATACATATAAAGTGTTTTTTTATTCTTGTCAGACAAGTAATTCGGTTATCTAGAGGTATAAGACAGATTTGACCCGTGCTAGTGACTCATCTACAATACGGCTACAAGCGCGTCTGTCCTGTTTTGGAGTTGTTTAACAATTTTAAAAACCAAATTAGGATGCTTTTACGAAGTAATTTAGTGTTAGTTTTTACTGTAATTACAATAAGTTTACTGTGTGAACATGCGCAAGGGAAGCGAGGACGTTACAGGTACAATCATCCGCCGTCAATAGAATCGACTGAGAATGTACCAGTGGCTGTAATTTATGATAGTGAAGATATTCGTGAAAATAAAGCCATTAAACTTTCAGCTACATTCCAAACTGCGAAAGATGATCCCATCATTCCCAATGAAAATGTAAAACAGAATTCGGATATGACACCGGAAGTAGCTGTTGTACCGAAACAAATAGAGAAAGTTGAGGAGAAAAAAATTCAAAGCCAGAGTGGTTTAACATCCGACAACGAAAGAAGTCTACAGATACCCGTTAGTGTTGTATATGACTCAGAACCTATCAACAAACAGAATGTTCAAAGTACCAGTTCTCCAATTGTAAGAAGAAGACCAACCGGAAGGCGTCTACCAAAATCCGAAGTATATAGAAAACCTAAAGACAACGTTGTAATTGATAATAAACAAAGTGAAGAGAAAAACATTGAAAATAATTCCGGTATATCGTCGCTTCCAACACCTCCTACAGAAAGTCCGCCGAAAACACCTGTTAAAGACAAAAGTCAAATAAAAATTGTAAAACGAAAACGAACTCGCGACCCTGTGGTACCAATTGTAACTGAAAGGAACTTCGTATACGCACATAGCGGTAACTTTCATTATAGGTAACTGTGAAAAGCAGTCTTAAATAACGTATTTTTCATAAAATGTTATTATTAATTTAATATTTTGTTCTACAGCTTCGAAGGCGGTGATGGCACGAAAGTATTTGAGAACGGCTCATTAAAATCAATAAATGACGAGACTGGTGAGGCTGTTTCTGGTGGTTTCTCATATAAAGTAAGTATATTTTAGCTTATCTTAAAAAATGAGATATTAACATTAATAATAAACCATAGCTACGAGCATGTATAAGTTTTAAGAATTGGAAAATTGTATGTATAGCGAATGCAAAAAAAGGTTTGTGTATTTTGTCTTTTGTTACGTTTTATTTGAACTATACCATGTTTGTATTATACATCATACTTCATGCTTTGAAATTGATTCTAGGATAAAGACGGCAACGACGTCAGCTTATCATACACTGCGGACGAAAACGGCTACAGGCCAATCGGCGCCCACCTGCCCACGCCTCCCCCAATCCCACCAGAAATCGCTCGCGCCTTGGCGTATCTAGCTACAAAATCAACCCCACAACCCGTAACAGAACCTACAAGAAGATTCGACTAGTCTTAAAATATTGTCACTATTCTAAATTATTAAAATAGTTGTATGTAAAAATAAAATAATTTATTTGTAACGTATATTCTTTTCCCATAAACAAGTTTTTTTAATTAATTAAATGTTACTTTTAATGTCTAAATTATGCGATACATTGATAAAAATCATTTCTCTGTTTAATTAAGTCACTTTGCTTATAACAGGTTTGACCATTATTGCTGTCTGATAGTATATTGTGTAAATTATAATTTTTACACATTCAACCGAAGCCAATTTGTCAATATTAATATTTGATATCTTCTCAAACATTCCAAATGTTAGACGTCTGTAAACTCATTGATAATGCGTTTGTAATTTTTGTATCAATAAGTCTGTACTATGTTCATTGTACTGAAGTGTTAAGTAATCGAAATTTATTCAATTCATTACTGAGTTTCTTTACTTCATAAAACTGTTAGTGGATTAATAATGTTCATAATCGTCACCGGCCTCTACTTAATATTAAAATGATGTGTTCTTTGAAACTGGTGATATACCTTGGCTTCGGAGGGCAGTAGGTCTCTTTGAGTCGTGAAAGAGGAGGATAAACATAACTTTTGTTTTTAATATTATCTAAGTTAAATGGAAAACTTTAATTTTTTGACATTTAAACTAGGCAGCTCTCATCATTGACCTTGCAGTCTTTATAGTCAAACAGGTTCTAAATAGATACCCATAAGTTTTTTCTGTTACAGACAGATTTATATCTGTATAATTAAAAAAATAGCTTGTTTTAGTTGTGGAACGTAGTAATAAAAATAAATAAATATAAACGATTAAACTTATACCACGTAGACGAATAAATACTCAAAGCATGTACAAGCGGCGACCTTTTGTCCAATGGATTAGATGATGAAATGCCTACAAATAACTTATGATGATTTAATTTTAACGTATTGCGTACCGCATTCAATAAAACACCTTATCGTTATCGCACCGGAATTATAAATTATTTAAGGTAGATTTTCACTAATATTAAATAGCAAAGTCACGTTTCTTTGGAAGTATGATAGGTGATATTTTTGACATTCCTCGAATTATCTATGATTTATGTGTATCATAGTGAGATAATAAAATGATCTCATCACCAGTCTTATCATTGATGCCCCTCATGCAATTGGACCTGGTCGACAATGATTTCTAGAATATCCTACTATAGACTATTTGTTCCAGCTCTTGACGCAGCCTTCATAATTTCGGCCAAATGTCACGTCTCCTCCACTTTACCTTTCCATTTTTTCTTCATAAGATGAGGGTGGTAAGGGAATAGGACTAAAATCCATTCTCCGGCACCACACTCATCAGAGAAAAAGCGGAATTGCTCCCACTTCACGGCTGTCTTCTGTGAATCTAAAACTATCATATGCCTCTGGATAACCCCCCAGAGTATAATGATATATTTTCAACACAATATTCATGCATTGGTTGATCTATATGTTGATTATAGCTACGTTTGTAGGACATTAAGATCACTAACGTCTAAAGTTTTTTGTCTTTGATGTACAAATCTTTGATACATATCAAACAATATTATGTTACGAGTATGTATATTTTTTAGAAGCTGTCGCCTCACATAGGTGTGAAATTTGTTATAAATGGTAAATCGAAACGATTTTATTTGAGAGAACCAAAGTAGATGAGATGAACATGTGATTTTCATTCATTTAAATACTTAACCTTCATTTTCAGTAAACGGTTTGTGCTTTCAAACTAGTTACAGTTCTAAATCGATTGGTGAGTTTTGTAATCTATACATATGGTATCATAAAAATGTAGTGTCTGTTTGTAATATCAAAAGAAAAATTCCAGATTTGGGGAAGATGATGTATTTGCGTTGCTGATAAAGAAAATTGCATTTAAATATTTTTTGTCTGTCTGTCCGCAAGCCGCGTTTGTTCCGGGTAATGTCCGAAACGGCTGGGTCGATTTTGACCGGACTTTCACTGAAGGGTAGCTGACATAGACGGGTATATTATAGCCTACTTTTTTATCTTAATATTGCGTGGACGAAGTCGCGGGTAACAGCTAGACTATCAGTAAAGTTGCCGATTTGCAGATCCGTCTTTGTTTTACGACGCTGACGATTTGTCTTGTATCGTGATGCAGGAATAAAAAAATCTATTAATATTGTATGACGTTATTAAACCTTTGTTTAAAACAACTGAATGTTGTTTACATTTCATATGTGTTTTCGAGACAAATTATAGGCTTTATAGGAAATGACCTCAGCGGTTAACACCTTCAACCGATTCTGTGGACAATTGTAATGCTAATAAATATATTGTGTAATCAACTGACCGGATTCCTAAAGTCGTAATAAAACGTCCAATGTTCATTCACAATGCATCTTTGGCACTGATTTTGCATTTATTGAATAAATAATAAAATATATAACATATTTGTGCCGATACAATCTTTATCACAGTTCATCGGTCGTGTTTTTATTTGTTTTTTCATTGCTTTATTAAAAAAAAATGTATCGCATACTGCTTTGTAAACTGACAACGATACTGAAAAAAATTGGATTCACATATCTACAAATGGGAATGTATCTATACTTCGTTTACAAATCAGTACAGATACTAACGAGCAGACGTAAAACGAGTATCATAAGTATTTGAACATAAATGTGGTCATGATGATCAAGCTCTGGATGGGGGCGGCGGTGGAAGGGTTGCCAAGTAGTCTAATGCCTTTTGAATTGCAGGCGGTATCGGTGGTGGAGTTGGTAAATGTTCACCCTGTAACATAAATAAAATAAACAATCGATCAAAGTAGAGACACAAAGAACGTGTAAGGATTAGTCAAGGCTAGCTATTAGTGTTTTCAATCATTATTGATGCTTAACAAATATTTTCTTCGTACGTCTAAGCAAATGTTTTACAAATTTTGTACCCGGTGAGGACACGTGCATTAGCATACGTATATTTTTTTTGATGTTAACGACAGAAATAGTTTACCAGAAAACAGTAGACATTTAATTGAATCACTGTTAGTTTAAATACTTGACATCAAAATTCCTCGTTTTGAATAAATTTATTTAGAGCCGCTTAGATATATTTATAATTCCTTATAGAGTTAATTATGAATTCGTACTGCGTATGCCGAGTTTATATGCAATATCATCATAAACTTAAATGTTTTTAAAGTACGTTTAAAAGACAATGTGTTTTAGTTTGGAACAGAAAAGTGTTTGGAGTTCTTTTAACTATGGACACTTAAACTAAATACTTCATAGATTGTTCAATTACTAGATGAGAGCTTAGATCATCTTAAGAAGCTCTCGCTTGAAAGTTGATTTAAAGGCTCGATTCTAAAAACATTCATTTAAAAAAGCACACACATAGTGACATGATCACTGGCTGCCTTTATCGAATTCTCCAGCCGATGATGCACAATTTTTACGAAAGAAATATGGACTAACAATAAAAACTATGAAAGAATGAAAACTGATAATATTAAAAAATAAAATATAGTGGATATTTTCTATCGTAATCTATACTAATGTTATAAAGAGGAAAGATTTGTATTTTTGTATTTCTGTATGTATTGAAATAACTCAAAAACTACTGGGCCGATTTGAAAAATTCTTTCACCGTTAGAAAGGTAATTTATCCGTGAGTGACATAGGCTTTATTTTTTATTTTCACGCTTGCGAAGTCGCGAGCAACAGCTAGTCTTACATAAAATATTATAATTGCGTACCTCAGGTTTGAAGCCGTTTTCATCGTCAGCGATGTAATTAAGGTTGATGACAGTGCCGTCGGGCGCTGTGTAGCTGAACCCTCCCTGCGCCACGATCACGTCGTTGCTGTCAGGACCACTGGCCTTCTTCAATGTCCCCGTCTCCTCCGCTTTGATGCCGTTCTCAGTTTCATAGCTGGAAACATGTATGAGAAATGCATTAAATAATCGTCACTTTGGTTTATGGTGTGAATCCAGCTTACATTTCTAACAGCAAAAGCAATGCAATCAGAATTCTCTAGCACCTACATATTTATGTATAATTAACAAAAACATAGACCTAGAGCCTAAAGTGTAGATAGCTACAGAAAATGTTTCAAATTTGTTGAATTCTTGGCAAGCATTTTAATGTGGTTGGCATAAGTATTCATCCTATAAAGTTTATTATAAACTTTTAAAATATTAAAATCTGTTTAAGTTTTCTATATTCAAATTGCTACCAACTGAAGTATTCATTTACTATTTAAGGAAACGCAGTCGACAATTACCAAAGCTGCCCTAGAATAGTTATATTGGCTTGTACCCTAACCTTTCCGACTGTCCGTCGTATGGGACCCACCAACTGGAAAGATTAAATAATTCTACGCCTTATAATTACAAACTTTTAGTATTTTCATATTAGTCTTACTTGTATACGTAGGATCCATCTGGTTGCTGATCGAAGTCTTGCTTTAGAATTGCTATGACCTTTTCAGGCTGCTGGGGCGCGGCTGCGGCCAAAGCGAGAACGGCGCAAATCAATAACACCCTCTGAGAAAATTTAATCGACAATTAATTTAATACCCCAAAAATTTTGACGTGACGCCTGTAAGATTTTTGTGAGCAAAAACATCGAACATGTAATTAGGTATTCGTGAAAAATCAGGCATATTATTACAATGTGAACGTAGTAGATGTAAATCGAATTTTATTACCTCAGCAAATAAAACGTTAGAGTACTATCTAATCGAAATTCAATTTACACATTAAATGTTTGTTATAAATAGAAAAACAAAGAATAATTCTTAGAACATGTTTGTATTTTGATATTATGTAACGGAGGTTTTTATAAAAAAAAAATAACTACACTAAGAAAATAGAATCTAAGATATCAGATTCAATTAAGATTTAAATAATTATGAAGTAAGCCTACGAACAAAAAGAACTGTATTTTAAAATAACATGTACACCATATTATGTGTTATATCACATCAGTGTAAGACTAATTTGAGCAATTTACTTAGATCTCATTACTCTCATACTCTCATACTTAGAAAAATCTCATTTAATTTGACTACCTTTTCTTTAAATATTATATATGGGTATTATTTGTCATTTAAGAATTTAGGTTACATGCGTATTTCAAGAAAACCATCTAATGTATTGCTAATTTAGTAACACGAGACAAAGCCGGTCGTAGTGTCGCAGAACCACGTAACCTTCGCGTGCTAGACACGTGTTAAATACTCGTACATTACCGTCACATATTCGATACTTCATTTAATTTTTCTGTTATAGATCATCTATCCAATTTCAACTACAATTCACAATAGGTATAAATAAATCTTACCAGTTCCAATTTTGTTAGTAAAAGAGAGGTACTGGTAAAATTTTGTACGATAGTTAATTTGTAGCGGAGTTATACCTAAAATGGTTGAATAGCGCGGTGAAAAATAATCTAATTCATAAATCTCAATCATTATCACTACATACTATTTTTTAAACCGTATTCCATAATTTTTTATAAACTAGACAACTTGCTGCATTAATTATGGTAATAAAACGAAAATAGTTCTCGTTATGTTTTAAATTTATAATTTTTTTTTAAATCTTCGAGAGGAATATCATCAATATTTTAAAAGTAAAACGATTTAGAGAATTTATTACTTTTTACGATTACTTTTTTATCTCTTATTCCCCGATGTATTTCGGTTCCTTTGAGGTTTATTTTCTTGAAATTGATACTCTCAAAGAATAAGACCGCAATATTTTTAATAGAATCTAATTACTTTCATTAGAATGGACGTTTCATAAGTGTCCTTTGCAAAACGCAACTCGACATTTGTTTGTCTTCGCGTTTGTTTTGTAAGCACATTGAGCGGTGAGAACAAGGCATAGAATTTGTGAGTCGCCTCCAAAACACAATGTCCAACTTCGACGCGCAAAGACAAAAGGTGTTCGCTTAATTAGGCGCTCGCACGCCTCTAGCAAAATACAGGGACGGACTATGTGACAAAGCACGATTATTTTATTTGGCGATTTTTTTCTGTTAGTTTCATATTTATTTTAAATTGGCAGTCGTTATAGCGATTACAATTTAGAATAACCTAAAAGTTGCATTAATTACTATAAAAGTGTTGAGACACGCCATTTACCAAACGCAGCGTGTCAGACATAAATAGGGGAAAAATTACTATGTGCAAAAAGATACGGGCAATTCTTAAAGTATAGAAATTATTAAATGACAACCGAATAAAATACTCTCCGCAAAAACGTAAAGGTTAGTGTGCCTTACGTGGTTAATGAGGCAACTTAGGTTTAGGTACTGTTTGGTCTTTTATTCACTGCGTCTTCAAACGATAAAATATGCGCTAAAACGATGCGCCGCTTGTCACTACGGCAAATAGCGCGGTTGTCTGCAAAGGTTAAGTATCGTAGGCATTTAATGCACCGCGTATTGCATAATGTTTCGCTGAACTGTCCGCATGCCCTTTGCACTGTCATTACGCATCTTGAAAAGAAAATCATGTAAATTATTATTTGGGAAATAATTACTTGTACTCTTATATTAAATAGTAATCTTATATTAAATCCACGATAAGCTGAAGGTCTACGTTAGTATACTTAAACTACCCTCAGTGCAGCGATTATTTGTATCCCCACGCTTGTCAATAAAAGGTATGCATCTGCAAATTTCGAATGTCTATGGGCACTTCGCTATTCTGGTGAATTCAGGTGTCAACTTGCTCATTTGCTGTTGTGCTATAAAAAGCTGTTGCAGCAATACTCGTCCTAAACGCGTATAGTCCTATTAAGTATAGAGTGAATCTATGAATACCAGGTAGTGATAACAAGGCAAGCATGTCTCTACATTGAATAAATCTTTTTGCTTGCTTTGCTTTTACCTTTTATTTACTGCATTAATGCAACTATTTGACCAAGTTCGATTGTTATTGGCTCGTACAACTTAGTAAAGTGTTTGATATTGTAAAATGATGTTACTCCTATATACAACTGATACGTCTCCAATAAGCCATTACCACAATTTTTTACATAGAACTATTATTTTCAGTTGTTAAAATAAGAACAAACGCTTTATTTCCAACTTGATTGTGACCTAATTTCCACAACTAAAGCTGTGAAAGCAAAGTTTCAGATAACGTACATAAGAATAGAAACCTATACGTAGAAATACATGATAAAAAATTGTTTTTTTTTTGTAGTTGTATTGTTGTAATTATAAGATTTAAAAAAAGTTTATTATTACTATTCTTATGTTTCAACTACCCACTTTTAAAATAGTTGTTAATATTCTAAATGAGTTAAGTGTCTTTAATAGCTAAAAAAATAATTAATTTCGTTTAAGTATATTTAAATCAATGTGGGTTACGGCTCATTACGGCGTTAAACATGTTAGTAAAGCAAAGTGTAAACTCACCATTATATCTGTGAAAACTTGCACTTAAATGACTGCAGTTATTGTAGAGATGTAATATCCCATGTGGCGTTTGTCGGCGGCGTGTGCGCCGGATTGTACTTAGCCATCTAATCATCTGTCCCTTTTATAGAGACGCAGTTTTGTCTAGGCATTGCATACTGCAGGGGGAGCCTGCAACAACAGAAGAACACAGGGCCGGACTCGAAGTTTTTTTTTAATATAATTTTATTTTCGAACATGACAATAAATTTAAAATTTGAGTAATTATATTTTTAAAATGTTCCTAGTTATATCACCATAAATTTAAAATCGATGTTTAGTAGTCAGTGTGGGAGTAAAGATTTTTAAGGTTAACGCGTTTCGATCGCAATTATGTGATTTTATTATATTGTAATTTATCTTTAGGTTACGGTTTTTTTATTTCCTGATTCCATGATTAATTTTCCAATTTAGATTTGATGGGCCGAAGTTCAAGGTCAGTATGTGCTTCCTGTATTTCTCAGTGTAGGAAATAAACCATATTTAACTTGACCAACAGGATTACTACACTAAATTAAACAAGCAAGGAGATGCTACCTAAATGCCACTGGAATTCACATTTTTGGACCCGGTTACGGTTACATCAGATTTGGGTTGAAATAATAAAAAGACTTTAATAAAAAGGTTTGTAGTTAAGTTCCAGCATATTAGAATATTCAATATTTTTTTATGTTAACTATAATAAATGTCTTCTAATATCTTTATGCGTGATATTAATATAAAGAAGTAAGAATGCGTGTCTGTGGCCGGTACCTTGAACTACTAGCTACTATTACACCTTTATTAGAATCTTCAGCAATACAAGTGTACTTACCTTGATTTTCCATACAAATTTTCTTACTCCTCTGACATTTCCTCTTTATTTGTAAAATATGTAAATTCATCTATACTAATTGTTGCCTAAGATGTCAGCAATTACAGCATATTTCTGAATAATTCTTTTTTAATAAAAAGCCCTACACTTACGTCACGCTTTAGGCTATATATTTTCACACCATTAAACTTAGGGGGTAAATATTTTTGATAAAAACCTTAATGTGGGAAAGAGTCCATAAGTTGCTGCCAACATCAAGGAAGCAAGATTGCCATGGCTTGTCACCATGTCATGTCATTTTGACATTTGCAATCGATAATTTGACAAATGTAGGTAAACAATGAAATAAAGTTTTTATAACTTCACGCGGATGAAGCCGCAAGGGAACAGCTAGTTTAAAATAAAACCAATAAGAATTGAGAGAATATATTTTGTTTGGAAGCGTTTGGAAAGAATGAAACCATCAATGTTAATTATTATTAATCTATTAAATTAAATTATTTATTATTAATCTGCACAAAGCCCTGAATAATAATAGTAACCTATATTTTTCATTATTATAAAAAATATGAAATATCTGGCATATGTTATTTTAGCATTACAAAATGCATTGTTAAAGTTTTGTGTTTTAATTTTTGTAGTAACGACTAGTATTTGTCTATTTTTAGTATTTATGCCGTGTCAATACATGACTGGTTTTAATTATATGAGCATAATGTTAACAACTTATGATTTAGTTGCTGTTGTCATCAATACTTGTTATAGTCATTTATACATTTCTGTGTAATTACATATTTACATTATTTATTATTGGAATGTTTTGAAAAAAATAAAGATGTTCAACGATCACAGCTGGGCTGAGCGATGACTTGTTACAAAGATTAGCATAAGTAATTTCTATTGATTATTATCAGCTGTTCACAAAATTTACCTTTTAATAGATGTAAGACTATCGCAATGAAAAAGTTATCCGAACAGTCAGAAGCCATGACACAATAAACCATTTTATCTTGTCAAACTCCTGATTACATGATGTTGCAATTAAACTTTTAGTTCCGTCGTTTACCCTGGTTATTATACTTTAATACTCCCTTCCACGGTATTTTTTTTAAATTCATGATTAGTTCTACTATAAATTATCTATACTAATAAAATAAAGCGTAAACACAAACTTCTTTGTTGCCTAAGATGTCGGCAATTAAAGCATATTTTTGAATAATTCTTTTTTTAATAAAAAGCCTTACACTTACGTCACGCTTTAGGCTATATATTTCCACGCCATTAAACTTAGGGGGTAATTTTGGAAAAAACCCTAATGTGGGAAAAAGACCATAAGTTGTTGCCAACATCAACGAAGCAAGATTGCAATGCTTTGTCATCATGTCATGTCATTTTGACATTTGCAATTGATAATTTGACAAATGTAAAGAATAAAATTAGATATTTTCATGCGGACGAAGCCGCATGGGAACAGCTAGTAATGATATAAAGAGATTCAAAGCAATTTAGTCGCTAACCAATTAAGGTTGCATTTACTTTAATTTTCAATTACGTTTAGTGCATTTACAGTTGTAAATTCCCTAAGTTATCCAGCCTACACATTGTATTTGTTTAAAAATGAATTGCGCCACAGTATCCGCAGGTCGTTCACGTAATGAAGCAACACATTAAAAGTCTCGTAAAACATACATAAATGCAGATGCGTATTGCCTTGCGATTCTTACCTTTAAAACTTGCAAATATTGCACGAATGTTAATAGATAAGCAACCCATGCCAGAGAAGAAGTCACTTAATATAAACATATTGTAACTTATTACATACCGATAGTACCTTTTGTCAACAATTGGTTTTTTATCGTAATTATTACATATCGTTTACTATAAATAAAATATACATTTACTATGAAATTAACGTTACCAGTAATAATAGAAAAAAAATCTTATTTTGTATGAGGAAGGAATAAATTAGTAATTATATGGAAAAAGTGATCGAGTTTTATAAAACAAATTCTAATCATGTGCATAAAGTTATTTGTAAGGAGCGTTTACACAGAGTATGTATATAAATGGGAAGTAGATTTTTTGAATAAACAGTTTAATGAATGGCGTAGAAAATGCATTAATCTTTAACATAGCATTAATATGTTTCCGAACAAAATTTACGATGCAAACATACATATTT
>LD688955.1:4523453-4534983 GCA_003118335.3 Papilio memnon | reverse complement strand
TAATCGTTGACATCTTAGGCAACAAAGAAGTGTGTGTTTACGCTTTATTATATTAGTATAGATGTAGATTTGTTTAACCCGCAGAGTAAGCGCGAAACTCATGGTACGATACTAGCTGCGTAAATCATGTGCGAGTAATTTTATAACTCATCTTATTAATTGTGTATACGAAGACCTGATTACCAACTTCAGTTAGTAAGAGAAATAAAAAGAGATACATATTTCATGTATTAAGGGGATATTTTTACTGAAAGCAAGGTAGTTAATAATAAAAAATGTATGTATCAAAGCAAAGCACAAAAAACTAAATCAATCATTTTTTTCTGCAATGGTACTACAAACCAAAAAAGAAAGAACAACGGTTTTTTGTAACAGATTGAGAACCTCATCGAGTGTGAACGTCACATGAGAACGTTTTCTAAAGACGAGTTTCCACCGTGCGTTACTCAGTGAACAGTCGTACAGTAATACTACACTACAAATAAATTGTCATTTATCAGTCAAATTTAACTGTGTTAAAAATGTTGTCTTAAAAAGAATGTTATGTTTTCTAATTTAATTAGACGGTTATATTTTTAATTGGTAAACCAAAGTTAGGTTTAACAAACAACTTTAAGTCATTAAAGCTTGGTGGGTGGTTCTCCGAGGATGGCCGCCATCCGTCTTTAAATCTACGCACTATGAAAACCGGCCTTAAGATGCAGGCGGTGACGAGCTAGAGTTACCCACACAAACAGTTTAAGTATGTGAGCGTTTATATACAATACATAAGTGAAACGTAAACAGTTGAGAATTTTAGTTTTTGATTATTATGTATCAATTTCCATTTGTGATCTAATAAATGATCTATAATTGATTTAAATTTGAATTTATTGTTGTCTGGTTTTGGTCCGAATTTGTTACCTATTATATAATCGAAATGTTTGGAGTTTTTTTTTTTTATAATAAGTGTATAAATAATTACGTATTTTATTAAAGTTTCATTCATGCAATGTGTACCATATAATAGAAATAAATGTCCTTCAAAAACTTTTGTAAATCCGATTAATATTTACAAACAAGTAGGACTCGTAGTTAAAGTAAATAATTGAATAGATAGTTTTATAGATATACCTTTATATCGGTATACCTTTATCTATCTATATCTATCTATAAATATAATAAAATTGGAGTGTTTGTTTGTAATATAATATAAAAAAAAATCCAGATTTCGGGAAGATGATGTATTTGTGTTGCTGATAACAAAAATCGCATTAAAAAAATGCCTGTCTGTCTGTCCGCAAGCCGCGTTTTTTCGGGGTAATTTCCGAAACGACTAGGCAGATATTAACGGGACTTTCATTGGAGGGTAGCAGACATGGACGGGCATATTATAGGCTACATTTTGTTTAATTCCACGCTGTCAAAATGGCGACCGCATGGCTATCTCTGGAACTGGATTTGGACAGGACTTTGACTGGAAGGCAGCTGGTAAAAACTAGATGCACGCGGGAATGTTATAGACGACCATTTTTTAAAATTCCATGCTAACGAAGTTTGCGACAGCTCGTTATTAATTAAAATTAATTAAAAAATTTCATATATAAAATCTATGTCCTGTTGGTAATGAGGAAGGCTAAATTTTAATTTTACATCAAATGATATGCGATCGAAAGATAAAAGACGGTAATAAAAGTTATATAAGTTTTAAGGCTGTAGAGGCGCGCCTCTGATGATTATCTTCCAAGTTATTATGTTGCATCGGAAGGTGTGAAAAGGACCTGAGAAAATATAATGTCAGGGACAATCCGAGCCATAATTTCAAATGTCTAATAAACATAATACACATATATACTCGTAGATACAAATATAAAAGACAGAAATAATTACTGTTTGTCCATTACGACTGATAATCCAATTCTAAAATGCAAACATTTCCTTTCTTAATTTTAACATTAAATTTCTAGTTACGTTTTATAGAAGAAATAGGTCTCAGATGAAGATGATAAAATAAACATAATTAATCAATCAATTAGGTATAAAAGAAAATAGGAGTGTATATGTTTATGTGAGTAAATGGTAAGACGACAAAATATCTAACGTAATATTGATGTGGCAACCCCAGTCATAGATATGTAATAAGAATTAAGTATAGAAATATAGAAGTAGTTATTTTTGGCAACATGATAATATGTGCGTACATCGTACATATTAATCATAATATTATTTAGCAAGATAATACTATCCTATGTACCAAGGTTGCTGCATCAGCAATAGAAGCAGGTGCTACTAGGGCCCCCTCGGAGGTACAAAAAAAAAACCAGTCATAGATAGATATATCAGATTGCTATTTCTGGATTAAGAGATATCTCTATATCAAGAAAACGAAAAGTTATACATGTACTTTATTAACATTTAAGAAACTAGGGACAATATTGAAGACGATAATCAAGATATTTCTAGAGTCATGTAGTTACTGAGACATAAAATTATACCTTGACCATAATCATTTAGTTATTAATCGAAGATAAAACGGTTAAATTATGAATTCGCTTGGCAGCTTTAGTAACGTTAATGTAAATTTTCAGTAGAAAACAAATTAAATGTTGTTTTTATTATCTCGTTAGCTCCCATCCTCGAGACTCCTGTCATAAGACATTTACATTTTATGAAGGTATGCATCTAGATCCGTGATTCAGGATACCTTATATGTAAACATTTTATTGTACATATTCAAAATTAAATCGAAAATTGATTTTGATAGCCCTATTTCGCAATACACAAAATTATGAAGAAATGACAACATAATTACATAAAGCAAATGATGAAAATAACTTGAAAATTGTCTTGATATTGAAACTACTTGAATCTTTTTATTAAATTGTAAGATTTCAAGTTCTCTTGTCACTATGTTTGTTGTCGACCTTTTCCCAAAGGTCCAGCAGATTTTTATTAAATTTCATGTATATTTGGCAGATATGAAACAAGGTTTTTTAGCATATTTTATACCTCTAGGTTTTAATCTTTGTACTTTTCATGAAATTTTAACTTTCACATTACAACACATGCCGGGTTCGGATATTAGCCTACAACAAAAAATGTGTTATTTCTCACCTTAAATTGGTTTAAAAGCATAACATACATGCTTTATTCATATTTTTTAATGATATTTTGATAATAATACTAAATTAAATACAAGTGAAGCGCCTGTAATTTGACGTGCAGTGGATTTAAATTTTCATTTGCAAACAATAACCTAGTAGGCGTTTTGTAGCGATGTATGAAAAAATCATATTAGCATTTGTAAGGTCCGCTAGGGTTCTTCGACGAGCTGAATTAGCTGGTGTGATACTTGTCCTAACCTCTTGCGGTTACTATTAAGCCAACCAATTCTAGATAGTATTAGTTACATAACTAGCATTAGCAGTTGTTTGATAGGCACCTCTATTGAGCACAGATTGGAATAAACATTTATGGTTTATAAAATAAATAAATAGACCAGAATCAATGCTACAAATGACAAAACTCGAAAAATAGTCATTGAGCGACCGTATCAATCATTCAAAACAATTTTTTTGAAGTGAATAGATGGAACTAAAAGTTGTTCAGAAATATAATAGTATAATTGAAAGGTGATTGTAATTAAAAAAAAAGGTTAAATCGTGAGTAACATCTTTCATCATCTTTTGTATCGAGTTAATGTTTGTTTTTAATTACAGAAACCAGTGCACAGATTTATTTTCCGAAATCTGCAAAATTATCTCCAATTAAATTTAATGTTTTTTCAATTTTTTCTATATTTTTTATTGTACCATGTAAAACTGGGCTCTTTTCATATATTCTGCGCCAAATAAATTATGTTAAATGAGCCGCTCATAATGCTAATAGTAACTTGTTCCATTATTTAAATGTGTTATTTTTTTATTTAATTACCTAAATTTGCATTCGCTGTGCATCATGTAGTGATTTACGCGTGTTGCATATTTGAACACCCACACAAATTAATGAAATAAACATTTTTATTCAAGGCTAAATTAAAATTGTAGTCAGATACAAATCAAACTTGAACAAATTCCGTAGAACATTTTAACGAACAGGATGGGTGGTGGTTCATATGTGGCACATGGTGATTCATGGTTCAAATTTCATCAGGAAAAAGGGATGTTGGTAAGAGGAAATCTATACGGCCACGGACAATTCATACGTCAGCTGAAACACGAAAAGAAAAATTAGCTTTTCATCATTACTACAAAGGTTCTTTATACTCATCGTATGTATACTCAACACAGTCAAAGGTGCAAATATCTGCAAGGCTATTGTCCGCTAAAATACTTATCCTGATTAATGGCAAGCAAAGTTCAAATAATTATTATGTTCCAGACTTGGTATTATTATTTTATAATTATTCACTACAAGAGTATAGTGAAATTATTATATAACAATTAAATATACCATAAATTACAAAATGTAAAGTCGTTGTAATACCCCTATTTAAAAAAGATTAAAAAATATTTGACCTGACATATAAATTTCTTCAGATTTAACTTATCATTTCATTAAAGTATAAAATTAGAAAATAATCTACTAATACTTAATTAACCGTTTGATGTTGCCGTATACTATGGTTACTAGAAAATACTAATTTGAATTTTTTTTAGCGTAACATTTATTTTGCAAAGTTCAAAATAATCTATTTTAAAAGAAGTACCTGAGCACTGGACCTACTTCTCTAAGGTTTAATATTAAAGAACTGGAAACGTGAAGGTTCCTTGCCTTTTATAACGTGCATTTTAGTTTTTTTGGATCATATTGTTGACAAAATATCGTCGTTCTAATGATACCAACCAAAAGGAAAAGGAATCGAATCACATTTACTAAACGCATTTCTTATTTTTCAAACGTCTATAAAAAGCTCAAGAGCTTTTTTAATAAACTGTAGTAAATAGTAATTGTAAATCGCTAGATCATTATTAAAGCTTTTGTCAACCAAAAGAGCATTGTTTTTATTTTCAATCGATGTTATCATTAAATGATAGATTGCAATATGTAAAGAAAAAGAATTGCATAAAATGTAACCTTTACATTGTATACCAAAATCACAATTTCGTCTGTTTAAACCTACAAATAAAATTGATAAAATACATTCTGCATTTATTAATTCTGACTTAAGATTGTAAATCACTCTGTTTGATAAAATAATGTCATTTATGTTACATTTTATATTTTCTTTAAAACAGGTTAAATGAGTTACGGATCCATAATAATTTCCATATTATACGAATGATGTAATGATAGCACCAAGGTCAAAGATGCGTGCTCTTCTTTATAAAATGTCAGGAAGCGGATATAATTTGCATTTAAATATAGACCAAGTTCAATAGCGATGTGTCTTACGTTGTGTAAACTTTACACTTTGATGAAATCTTTTCATCCTTCCGTAATCTAGTAGGCTTAAGTAAATTACATTGTCGCAGTTCTAAATGGTGTAAGAAATCTTGCATGCTAGGTGGATTGATTTATGATATTTTCGATAGTTCCTGTTGGGAAATAATATCTTCTTTGTGACATGTAGATAGTAATGAATAAGTATTTATCCCTGATGCATTCTTATATTTCATTATATAACCTTAAAACGATTAATGGGTACCGTTTAGGTCTTATGTCGTCGTACAAATCCAAAAAAAAATCTTCACGTTTCTTAGCTTTCTCGCTATTATTGAATATGTTTAGATTTTCAATATTCTTATTGCATGTCATAGACTATTTATTATAAAGAAAATCCAGACGCTACTTTAAAATACTCTGACAAAACCGCGGGAAAACAAATTCTATTATCCAGTTTCTTTGAAACTTTTCTCTGATTTAGTGCGATATTTATAAAAAATATTGAATAATTTCATAAATTTACTCTTAAAACATGTTTGTATCCTATTCATTTGTATTTTAATAAAGCCCATTAAAACTTGTGACATAATTAACACCAATTAAGAATGTCAAATATGTTTGTAAAATTTTAAAATATTAACGTTTTCCTTAAACTTGAATAGCTATTACAGCAAAAGGCGGGAAAGATCACAGCGCACAAGACAGTTTATAAAATGGTTACTGACACAGCTTTATCTTAATATGTTCCGTAAACAAGTTTGTAATATACTCGTTAATTCTTTACAAAATTGAATTTCTTAGTGCAATAGGATTCTATTATGAATATTTCCAAAAAGCAACTTATTTCAGCTAAAATTGACAATACTATTTTGATAAATGGTCACGTACCTTTCGCATAATCTCAATTATACAATAAAAACATATTCGTATAACTGAAATATCTCTATTACAAGAGTTTGTTCACTACATTACATTTGACTTCCAAAATGTCATAACTACAAGCCAAGGAAATTGATAAGTCAGGGCTGTGATGAAAGCACAAAAAGTAGGTATTACTCGTATATCATTTTAACCGTATTTTACAAAGTAAAACAACATAATATTATCTATATTATTGTCATTTATTTCATTGTCAAATTGAATTAATTGCCTTCTTTCATTCTTTTTAAATCTATTTTAAAAACTTTACAAACACAACCTGCAAGCAAGCAAGCTAGACTAAACTGTTGTTTTTGTAGCCTTTGCGGAAACGTACAAAAAAGTAAAGACATGCTAAGAATTTAAACATTCATAAGTGACGTATATTAAATAAAAGATGGTCAGAGCTAAAGGTCTTTGGAACAGGTTTCGTTATTCTAAATGTCAGCGTCTATTATTACCACTACCACTAATAGGTCAGACGGGTCAGTCGGAATACCATCTGCAGCCATAAATAGGGTTGCCAACTATTTAGTCAATAAAGTTTTATTAAAAAAAAACTTCACAATGATTGATGATTAAAGATGACTGGTAATACTTTTCTTTTATGAGACAATGATTTCTTATTTACTAAATTATAAAATTCCAAGGCAAAAGTATATCACATAGTCATGTTATCAAAATTAATGTATGTTTTATAGTTCTTCTGTTTTGTTTTATTTTAAATAAAAATATACTGAAACATAAAAAAACGCATGGGACCCCTATTTATGACTCGCATAGATTCTTGAATGCCTCGTAAACCATTACGTCTTATTTTTTGTTATGTGATAACGGTGATGGCATATTGTACATTTTTTTAAAAGACAAAATTAAGTATCAATTATTTAAAATATTTTATTACATTTAACTTTATGAGTTTTTTAAGGAAAAAACTAAATTTCTAGGATTAAAGTCAAATATAACAGAAGTAGACATAATAGAATAGTAGAATAACCAGTAGTTAAAACTTTTTTTCTAAAAATGGGGGAGATAATAATTTGTTTTCGTACACATGTTTTGTTAGTGGAAACTTACTGTTAACTATTGCGTGTCGTGTTTGGATTGCTATGTCACTTAACACGCGTGGTAAAGGATTAGTTTGCAAACAAACAAGTGAACTAAGTTATATCACGATGTGACATAATCCAATAACTCAGTTGTTATTAGCCCACACTTCTTACTTATGTTTAATAGTAAAAAATAACACAGTTACAATATTTGTATCGAAATAAAAATGGGCAACATCAGCTTTTTTTTACTCGTTATTGTGAGTAAATGTATTATTTACAACACCATCTGACTTAAAAGTCCAAAATCTGCTGAAATAAGCATTTAATTTTTAAAACTTGTTTGGAATCTAGTCACAACTAGCTTAACGTATCCATTTGCGATCAATAGATGGAGCCTATAATAATTACAATTAAATTAAGGAAAATCAATTAGCTTTTGGAGCAATGGTTATTAATATACTTTAACAATGAGTAGGCTCCTAAAGCACATTGTGAAAAACAAACATAAAAAAGTTGTTAAACATTTTTATAGGACACTAAGTTTTTGTTGACTTATGTTACGTAGGCAAAATAAAAAGAAAAATCATTCAGCAAAAAAGTATTAGAAATCGCAAGAAAAGACGTTAAAAATAAACGATGAAATTGACGGAAAAAAAAAATCTCAAGGGAAATAAGAAAAGGCAACAATTCGGTAAAATATTTACATTTATATTAAACTGTATCCTAATAACACATTATGAAAATAATAGGTAAAAAAGTATAAAAATTTGTTATAACTCAAGTTCACACAGTGAACACTGCATCTACCGCTACATCAGAATTCTACCTCTAAAATTTATTGACTGTCAGGTTGTGGAGACGCTGTGGCCAGGAAGTCGAGCGCTCGCTGGATGTCCTGGGGGATGGGGTGGGGGGTTGGGAGGTGAGCACCCTGGGGCTGGAATCCGTTCTCGTTGGCGATGTAGGTCAACTGGATGTTACCACCGTCTTCACTTGGGTACTGGAATTGGCCTTGTACTTCCAAAGCGGGCTCTTCAGCACCGATGTTCTTCAAAGCTCCCTTCTCATCGGCTGATATACCATTTCCAGTTTCATAGGAATATTGGTAGGAGCCATCGGGGTTGATTTGACTGTCTTGACGGACGATGGGGATGGGTTCCGTCGGCGCCTGGGGAGCGGCGAGGGCGACAGCCAGAAGGGACAAAGCAATCTGCAAAGAAACATTCAACATAAACTTTTATAATATGAAGCAACCTCGTAAAATTAAAAAGTACAATGTATTAGGGCATTTCCAAGAACACAACACAAACACTGGTCCACCAGAACAAATTTGACTTAAGTATTGCTTTTCGATTGCTACGTAACTCTAAGGGAAGAGTGAAATGACCAATGCTTATTAATTGCATTCTTTCATTCACATAGCCACTTAACATCAAAAGGTGGTCAAGCATAAGTTGATTCATTATCCATATAAAAGGATTACGTAAACTGTTTCGTTAGTTGTACGTGAAAATTAAAGGGCAAAGTTTTTTTTGTAATCACAAATCCACTTGTATGATATCGTTGTTAAATATTTACATAAGTCACTACACAATCACAGACACTTACGATGGTTTTCATGGTTGGTTATAGAATGTCGGTGGAGGCACTAGACAATGTTGGTCTTAGAGGCATATCGGTGTATATATACGGGTGGATTACTAAGCCTCTACCACCACTGGATTGTATTGCACCATATGACGAGATAAAATACATTCGACTAATGTATGTGCGTGTATATCCAATGTTATATCATATTCAATATTTATTGCTTATTATAAGCCTATGCGATATTTTAACGTTTTTTTTTTGCAAGATTTTTCGGGTCAAATAATTGTAACCAACAGGAAATAGGAAAACATTTTTTAATAACAAAACATAAATTTTTATTATGTAAACGTAATAAGTAAAAGGAAGGAGGAAGGACTTTGTATAAATGTAATTATTACAAAGATAACAAAAATTAAGACTGTTTAGTTTAATCTTGGCACCCATGTAAACAAAATCTTTTTACCTAATTTACAATGTTCTATAATATAATAAATACAAAGCTTATTACCGATCTTTCTTCTCGAATAAATATTAAATTCTTAAATATTGTGTTATTTAAAAGTGAGTGTTGAATATCTAAAATGCACTGAGATGCGTCGTATGTTGCAGCGCCAAGAATTTATTGATTTATTGTTTTTTGCCTAAGTTAAAATTGATGGGAAATTAGCATTTAGAAGATAACCATAGTATAAAATCTTCATTGTTAGTTTGGCACAGTTATTTGATATTAATTATTTGATATAAACATATTCGCAATTGAATTAAGAGATATATAAAGGTGTAACCAACGTTTGAAAATAATTGAAAACTTGTAAATTTATGAATTTTCGCACATTTTATTGAAGACCTTGTGGTAATTCATTTTATCAAATTCATGTGAGTATGAAATTGATAAAATATCCTCATGATATTTTGCACAAAGATATAGATGTCGATTATTTGTCATAGTCATTTACAAGGAAAACTTATTTAACGTAGTTATATTACTTATACTAAAATTAATTAAATAAATTAAAATTTAAAGTTGTAAGATTGTACATTGGTGTGTGGTTTGGGTGTTAGGTAGGCTGATCGGAATAAGCCCAATGGGAAAAAATCCCCATAGCCCGATTCATTGTATTGATTTCAAATAGTAAGGTAGACGGTGACATTGAAGTGATATTTGATGAAAACATGTGCGTATTAATTAACAATTCGTTTCATAGTAAACCAATCACGCATCCTCAAATTCGTTGATGGTGAAATATTCTCAACTTGACAAAGGCCGTTATTTCACAATAACAGCTCTATATAACAATAAATGCGCACAGATGTGTTAACTTAATTCAAGTAATTTTGTAGTAGATTACGTTTCACTGAAAGTTCTTTGAATCACTAACATGTTTATAAGGAAAAAGGCACCTTTATTATGACCATATGATATATTTACTTAATTATTGTGTAACATACAACAATGCAAGCTATAGTACCGCCGATTGGTATTAAGCTTAGAAAACATAATTTTAGCATTTACAGTGTTACTAGCTTTAGTCCGCGACTCTGTCCGCGAGGAATTTACAAAAACAAATGTAATTAGCTTATAAGTTTTTCCACTACTATCTATCTATATAGACTATCCTCTACATCTGCGTCAAATATCATCGACATCCGTTCAGCCGTTTAGGTTACAAATTCTAATAAATATCCTTCCATATAACTTTCGCAATTATAATGTTAGTAAGATAAATATTTAATTGATTACAGATCGAATGTAGTTAAGTACGTAAATTAAAATTTAGTTCGCGTAGTTATTATAGATTTTCGTTAACAAATTGGAAAATGTTTTGTAAAAAATATTTTAAAAGATGTTCCGTATACATGTAGGATAAGGAGGTTGGATACGTTTTCTTTTTAATTTACTTATTTCAAATTTTATATTTTGACGTTCGTTTTTTAAAATTAGATTAGTCGTGGAAAAAGAGGAAGAAAGATGAACGACGATGTAAGACGATGTGTTTTTTAAGAGTTTGTAAATATAATAAAAATAAGTGAAATGTCAAGATTTTTTTAATTACCACGAGTCACCCCTACATACATTATAGACAATAATCATCGAAAATAATAAGTAAAGGTTAACATTTTTGCATGTAATCAAGTTGACCGTGTAAACACATTTGCAATAACGAAACACACATGCTCGTCTAATGAAATTTCACGGCGCTAATTGAACGGTGAAGGCTGTAGAAAGTGGCTTTTAAACACGATTACAAAATTAAACAAAACACACATGTTTTGTGATAACAAATATAACCTTGACTATCGGGCGCAATAATCTTTATTTTTTTATGCAGCCGGCCCTGGGACCGAGTATAGTATACTTATGCAATAAAGGTTTAAAGTTTGATATGCGGTTTACACTTGGCCAGTACAGTTGGTTAGTAGTGCTTAATAACTAGCTTGATCATCAACTGGCACAGTGTAATGACTCACTGGCGCCAGTGATTCCATATAATCTACTACTAGCCGTCGTAACTGTACAGACCAAGTGTGTACCGCGCATGACGCCCCGTAAGCTTGAAATGAACTGCGTAATTAAGCTTCTATTTTAGGAACGTTTACCTACAAAA
>LD688955.1:4495637-4522965 GCA_003118335.3 Papilio memnon | reverse complement strand
GGCCGACGCAACTGTACAGGCCAAGTGTGTATAGGCCGCGCATGCGCCCAGTAAGCTTGAAATGAACTGCGTAAATAAGCTTCTATTTTAGGAACGTTTACCTACAAAAACCGTAGTTTGCCATAACGTAGATATACGATTGGGAAGTACCATATTTATATTTTTTACGTAAATCAAATTATAAAATGTGTTTTTCTCTTTGAATGAAATGTTTTACCACTTTTTTATAGTTTTTACTTTATTATTTTATATGATACTAGCTGTTCCCGTGCGGCTTCATCCGCGTGAAATTATAAAAACTTTATTTCATTGTTTACATACATTTGTCAAATTATCAATTGCAAATGTCAAAATGACATGACGACAAACTATGGCAATCTTGCTTCCTTGATGTTGGCAGCAACTTATGGTCTCTTTCCCACATTAGGATTTTTATCCAAAATATTAACTCCCAAGTTTAATGGCGTGAAAATCTATAGCCTGAAGCGTGACGTAAGTGTAGGGCTTTTTAATAAAAAAGAATTATTCAAAAATATGCTGTAGTTGCCGACATCTTAGGCAACAAAGAAGTGTGTGTTTGCGCTTTATTATATTAGTATAGATTCCAACGCATATCGGGTTTAGGTTGAAAAAAAATGAATGGAATAGATTGTTTTTTTTTTGTATAGAATCGGAACTGTGGGTTAACCTTTATACATGTTAATTTAACTTTAACATTTAATGATAATCATAAAGATGTCTGACTCTTGTTACAATTTGTCAGTACGCAAACTATAATCATCTTTGGGTTAAATTTTTGATTAGTATACATTTTGATCTAACGAAGGTTGTTTTTTTCTTTTAACTGACGATCACGCGATAACACGATTACAGAATACAATTAATACGTAAATACATAACTATTTATAAAATGAATGATTGGACTAACATTACACTCTTTACATAAATTATTATAAATATTTTTTATTTTTTTGAGTAAGAAACCGAAAAAGATATTAAAAGATCAATTAATATTTTTATTAAAGCTTTAACGACTGTAACCAATCGTTGTTTGCTTAATTTAATTGAATATTCATGAATCAAAGTTTATGAAATAGCGGCTCTTTGATGTGCAGTTGTCAGTTAAAAGTTCCTTACAGAATGCTTCTTTTATTGGTTTTATTTCTATCTCTTAAAACGAAGATGATATGTAAGGCTCGATAGATTAGGTGGAACGTTTATGATGCTTTCGGTGTTTTCATACTAAACAAAAAAGTGGGATATCCCAGAGACCCCGTCCGAGACTGTTATAAATGCAATTCCATATTGCTCAGTTCTCCCATTAGAAGTAACAGGAAAAATTTGTTTAATATAAGACCAACCTCAGTGTCGTAGATGATGCAATCGTATTTCGATGGTGTCCATTACATGATGGGATTGTATGATGATTTTTGTGAAAGTCGATCTACAAGCGAAATTATGTTCCAACTTACATTGGTCTTGTCCCCATAATGAAATGTTTTAAGACTTCGTTTAGTACGTAATAATGTTTCAATAGCCGTCACCCTAGTTAAGAACAAAGAACTTTAATTTTTATAATTTGACAGTTTTTATCAATTGACGCAATAAATAAACGATTTCTGTAACTAAAATTGCTCATAGCTAGTTTAAACCTTATTTTAACACTAGCTTTTGCCCGCGACTCTGTCTCTGTGGATTTAAACAAAAACAAAAGTGAGCATCCTAAGTGTTCTTCCAGACTATCCTCTACATCTATACCAAATTTCATTGAAATCCGTTAAGCCGTTTAGACTACAAACCCTAACAAACATCCATCCATCTAAACTTTCGCATTTATATAATAATATTAGTACGATATATTTTAAACTCCATATATACAGTCTATATAACTTCAGTTGTTAACATACTAATATTTTAAATGCGAAAGTTTATATGGATGGATGGATGTTTGTTAGAGTTTGTAGTCTAAACGGATGAACGGATCTCGATGAAATTTGGCATAGATGTAGAGGATAGTTTGGAATAACACATAGGCTACTCACTTTTGTTTTTTTTTAACTCCACGCGGACAGAGTCGCGGGCGAAAGCTAGTTTAATATAAATCGTGAATCTCTTATACTCCATCTTAAAAGTAACATACTCATATTAATATTAGAAAATGACCAATTCTTAGTATTAGTATTTACATACGAAATATCCAATTCGTGTATTTATGACAAAGATAAACGATAATTACGATTTTTATTAATAAATTTAACTATAAATAATCTTCATTAACAATTTATGGGCGAATGGATAAACCTTACACAATGCTTTTAAAATTGAAAATGTTATTAGAAAATTGTCAATTGTTTTATTAAAATAAACAACTTAATAAATCGTCAACGTTATCCACGTTTTAACGATCGTTTACAGTAACCTTTATGTGTGCGTAAACTATGATTCTATACGCTTCAGTATGCAAATCAATTTTGACGCAGTTTTTGCAAGAGTCATCAAATAATGCATCTATGCCTAATATTCAACGAGGTATGAGTGTTGGTATTAAGTCTTTGGAAAAAGCTACATTGTAATATTTAAATGAAGAACTGCTATAAGACAATAGTAAAATGTCGAATAGAAGCCTTTTGTGCTTTATTCTAGTAGCTTCATGTTTTAATGTCTTCTTTGCTCAGTTTCAAACATTGTGTATAGTAAAATAAAATCATAATATTTTAGACTGGCTGTTGCGCGCGACTTCGCCCGCCTGAAAATATAAAATATAGCCTATGTTACTCACAGATAAATTACTTTTCTAACGGTGATGGAATTTTTAAAATCGGCCCAGTAGTTTTTGAGTTATTTCAATATATACAGAAATACAAAAATACAAATCTTTCCTCTTTATAATATTAGTATAGATAACAACGTATTTTACAACTAAATTGTACCAGTTCATTTAGCACTGAAATTCAAAGGGTTAGCAATCTTTCAATTATCAATCTCGAGAAAAAAATAAAAAAGGTAAGGGTAAATTGGAAATAAATCAATTAATAAAATAATAATTAAAATATATATTCAAACTACAAAAATAATAAAAAAAACGGTTAGATGTATCTAGTGCTAAATTGTACACTGTTACACATATAAAATTAATGCTTAATGCATAAACAAACATGTAATCATATCCTATTAAAGTAGTATAGCCATTACTACTATGTAACTACATTTTAAGGATATGAATTATGGTTTGTTGATCAGTCTCTCATTGCTCCTGGGGTTGGGGCGCGGCGGTGGCCAGGTGTGCGAGGGCGCGCTGGATGGCCTCCGGTACTGGGGGAGCGGTGGGCAGGTGAGCGCCCTGAGGCTGGAATCCGTTCTCGTCAGCGGTGTACGTCAGCTGGATGTTCTGTCCGTCCTCACCGGGGTACTGGAACTGGCCTTGCACCTCCAAAGCCTCAACATCTCCAACCTTCTTGAGATCGCCCTTCTGGTCCGCACTAATTCCGTTTCCAGTCTCAAATGAGTATTGGTATGAACCGTCGCCGTTTATTTGGCTGTCCTGACGAAGAATCGGGATCGGTTCTGCCGGTGCTTGGGGAGCGGCGAACGCCACCGCGACGAAAAGAGCAACCAAAGCCTGGAAAGTGTGAAACAAAATTAGTTTTATTATCCGTTACACAAAAACGTTTATTGCACTTTGTTGGTTTATTTCACAAAACTATTTGTTATTTTCACGGTTATTTCACTGATCACACATCACTTGTTTGGTACGTAAATAACACTATTTTTATTGCACTTACAATGGACTTCATTGTTGTCAGATTTGTTGTTGGTTGACTAACTGAAGTAGCTGAAGTGGTATCGAGTGACTGATAACGCTGCATCCTTACAATTACGTATTTATACCGGACCGATTTGCCCACCTCCCTGCAATTTGTGTTTCGCAATTCATTGCGACTTCGAAATCTATGAAATAAGTAAATAGTAAATGCATTACCTCGACTCGTATATGTCAACTTGGTGCGGAGACGTAACCGTTGTCAACAAAGCTAACGGATTTTCCATTTGTTCAGTATTGACCTTAACGCAAGCACCGCGCACCGGTGTTACGCTAGGGTTGCTCCCGGCAATATAGGAAAACATGATATTTCCAGTTATGTTCCCAATTATGTTCTGTAATCTATACTATCAATAAATAATGAAGTACTATAAAATTAGTCATTAATTTTTGTTTTAATTTGCTAAATAGTTGTTTTAATCGAAGTTATAAGGGATAATTATACCCAAAACCATAGTTTTTTTTTTTTCATCTAAAATAATTGTAATCGAAATTTTAAACATAAATGTGGCAACCCTTGTTTACAGCCTTAGCGCAGCCCGTCATACCACGAGTTCATCTCGTGCACTCCATTGTTATTTGCGAAGAAAGACATTATTCACGTGTTATTAATTTAAAAAGGTATGATTGATAGCAAAAATTACCAAAATATTTCAAACAGTACAAGGCTTATACAGATGTTATTGTAGTTGTAGCTAAGGTTTACTCCTGTCAATCATTTAAATTTCATAATTATTATCCTGAAAAATATTAGATTTGTTTGAAACAAAACCAATTATTATTGAAGTATGTGGATGATTTTCAGTTTGCATAATTTTTATAGGACTTAAAAGTTGAGCATTTTGTGCTCGTTAATAAATATGATTTCTCGTATACGATCTTCCTTATTTTTTTTAATATCTACGTATAAAATTCCAGCCAATAGAAAACTATCATTCAGTCTAGCACATAAATTAGCATACAAGTGATAAAGTGTAAACGCGCAGACGGCGTTATATAAAGGAATCCTTATTATAAAATCTTTCGGATTCGTGATATTTTTGGATCCTGAAAGAGAAATCTTCGGCATAAAGTCACGATTTATTCTCGACATTATCTTTCTATCGCACCACATGACTGGTGAAATTGTACTAAAGCACTAACTTCTGTATTCCAAGTTAGTTAAGAAATATAACTATCCGTGGTGACCATTCAATGACTCTAAGGAGACCTTTAGTGCAGATTTAGTGTGCGACAGTGAGTTTCCTCGCTTTTTTAATTTAAAAAAACCCAAATAATTTCCATGAAAGCGTAATACGAGCTTCAAAGTGATGTGCTATAAAATCTATACTAATAAAGCGTAAACACACACTTTTTTGTTGCCTAAGGTGTCAGCAATTACAGCATATTTTTGAATAACTCTTTGTTTAATAAAATGCCCTACACTTACCCCATGCTTTAGGCTATTCATTTTCACGCCATTAAACTTAGGGTTACCCCTATTTTGGATAAAAACCCTAATGTGGGAAAGAGACCATAAGTTGCTGCCAACATCAAGGAAGCAAGATTGCCATGCTTTGTCATCATGTCATGTCATTTTGACATTTGCAATTGATAATTTGACAAATGTAAACAATAAAATAAAGTTTTTATAATTTCACGCGGATGAAGTCGCACGCGAACAGCTAGTGTGCTATAAAATTCTTGATAAAATCAATTTGCCATTCCGCAACCGTACAGGGTCACACAACTTCCTGTCTCGCATAAATATATTTCTTGTAGTTTTCCCCAAAAACTGCTTAAATTCGTTAAAAGATAAAAGTAGGTAGACCATTAATTTAAGTTAGTTCGTGTTTTTTTGTTTATAAACGACATTAGTTGACTCAAATTTTAAGATGAAGGGACTCAGAGTGTTGGTGCAAATTTTCTTAAGAAAATGTCGATATTGGTTTTGGTAACTTTTGCTGTTATGTATTCCAAAACATATAATAATATTGTATCTTGGTATTTTCAAAAGGAATGAAAAGGACGACAAAATGCTTCTGTGCCAGTGTTTCGGCAGTAAAAACCATTAAAGTTCTGGTATTTACCAAGAAATACTATTGAGATAGGACAATCCCATAAAGAGGTTGTAATTCACGCGACTGTAACCTGTGAAATGGTACATACGACATCGATGTTACGCAATATAATAATCATCCTTATGAATAGATGATCAGACAACAAAAGATTTCACTCATATCTGTTATGTAAATCTTATTGTAGGCAGTTTTAGTCAATAGAATGACTTCGGGCGAATTTTGGTTGCTGCATTAACATGTATTTGTTGGGACTTGTGTCTATACGTATGATAATGTGGTGAAGACATTTGACATTTTAGATTCTTTGTCACACATGTCGGAGTTAACGGCAATATTTTACACAAGTATGCAATCGTCAAATTAAAAAAATCTGTTACATGGTAGCATTGCTAAGTATTTAAAGTTAGATGGCTTTTGTATTGGTCTTAAACCCATTATTTCTCACAAGTATTTGCTGCCTTCTGGTTTTTCATTTGCAATACATAATAGCAAAGATGTTACGATTATAAATCTGATTGAATAAATGAGACTTCTTTTTGAAAAAAATTACTAAATTTTATGCAATTTCGCGTAGGCACCCTCATATTTTACTCTAAAAGGTGAAATCAAATTTCGGAACCTTTAAAGTACTATAAGTAAATGATGACAGTAACTTCCAGAACATTAAGTGCAACATAACCTTGATATTATCTCGTGGTCAAAAGCTTGAGTTTTCGTCATGCGAGCATCAAGGTGTAAGTGCGAGTGGTTTATGGCGATGCGTCGCTGCGACCTTGACACGACGCGGGGAAAGTGAACGGACCGGTCGAGTGAGCGGGGGCCGGCCGGTCTGCGAACACCGGACACATCTGCTCAACACACTGCTCAGTCTCAGTGACAGATGACGATGACACCCCGATGCTCGCACTATCACGCCTTTCTTAAAAGGTTACGATAGCCTGGAAATTGTAATGACTACGAAATAGGTTTTCACTTTGTAATCGGTCTTCGATAAATTTGAGGATTCGTTTGGTTTTTTTTTTTAGAATTCTATGTTATTTTTCTATATTTTCATTCATTTCATTTTACTTTAGTCCATATGCTGTTATTTTTTAGGCATTGGCTTATAGTTGTAGTCGGGACCAGATTAAGTAGTTGGCACTTTTAAATATAATTTTATTGTAGAAATTAGGATGCACATCAACTTTCGGAAGATTGATAGCTCGAACTGCTGCTTTAGAAAACAGTTAGGAATAACACAATTAATGATTTAGTAATCATTCCGTTTAGTAACCGTTCCTATCTCATTCAGGTCATTGTACTTTCAAGAGTTATTTGAAAATAAAATACGTAGTCCCTATCTGCATCCGCATCGTAATCTCTGCACATTGCAAATAAAAACTAGGGATTGACGTCCTCTATTGTGAAATCCTTCTCTTTCACAACGCTTTTTGTGGAAATGATGCATTGATATTCCGTACATTTCTAGTAAATCTGCAAAATAGAGATGTCGTGCAAAGAATCGTTTAGACGCATAGGTAGGAAGGGGAAATATCCTGTTTTTGTGCGTCTCTTTCTCCATCAATTAAGAGAAGGCAACGGCAATTGCTTGATGTCTATGAACAGCGGTCATTTCGTCTTTTCGACGAAGCTTCCTGCTTATAATATTTATTATAACACAAATAATTATATTTAAAACCGTATAAATATAATACGACATTCCTACAAAATTACTTTAAAGGAAGTTAAGATAGCCTAAGATGACTAAGCTTAATTTGCATGTGGCCGGCGTTTTAGTATTCTGTGATAAACCACATCTTCACGCTAACCTATTCAAATCAAGGCCATCATAGTAGGTAGTTTTTTAAATAACAGATATGCAGGAGGAAAATACTTTTAGATATGTAGTTATAATAAAATACTAAGAAATATTTGCAACAGAAACCGATCTTGTTTATGAAGACATTAAGGTCTAAATACCATAAAGTTTACCGTTTTCTTTAAAATTTTCTGAATTTAGACCTGTTATGTACGTTTACAGGATACCATATTTAAAAAAATATATATAAATACTAAATCAATAACTCATAATACTTTATTTAAACAAAATATTACACATGCTTAGTTACATCTAAAATTAATAAGTAAAAACATTTTTTTGCATTTCAAATTAATCTTGCGATAAATATCACTAAAGTTACTAATGAGTATAACTTAATTAATAGTTTACAATAAAGCCTCAAATTTTGTTTATCTGTTTTTGTTAATTTTATTGGTGTCCGAAGTTTCTTGTGTCAGGATTCTGTGGCGGTAAAGTAGCGAGATAGTCGAGAGCTTTTTGAATATCTTGTGGTATTGGCGGAGGAGTGGGAATATGAGCGCCTTGGGGTTGGAAGCCATTTTCATCCGCTGTGTATTTGAGTTGTATGACCTGAAATAGAAAAGCATTTTCAGCAACAGTCTCCGCAATATAAAAATTGTTGTTAAGATTGATAGTAAATCGCGGAGTTTATGAACCATTTTTGAATCCACACGTTTTAAGTATACCTTTTGACTATTGTCACTACAATAGCCAATAGCAGCCTTTAGGTTTGGTAGGTTTAAATACCTCGTTTGAATACTAAGTACCACCAAAAATATCAGCTTCCTTTGGCTTGGTTTTCTCTTCGAAATTGAATCAACAGCTTATATTGTAATTCTCTTAACCAATCTATTCCTAACTTCATAGATCTACCTGTCCATCGGGTGCCGTATACTGGTACTGTCCTTGCGCAGTTTGCACCTCCTGCTCGGGCACCCCGAGGTTCTTGATATAGCCTAGCTCCTCAGCAGATATGCCGTTTCCAGTCTCGTAACTGGAAAAAAAATTGTTCATTTATCACTCTATGCGGATGGTTACAAGGTAAGGGACGACCGAAGTATGTATGTGTAGTAAGAGGATATGCGTAATAAAGAAATGAATTTAGATATGATATTTGATAAAGATGTATAAAGTAGTAGTACGTACTATCCAACCCTCTGTAAAAAAAGGCAGGACGATGATGAATTGCCACTCAATTCTAATTTGATGTGAAATTTCCTGTAACCTACATAAATAAACATGGGAACTAAAATTGCATGAAGATGCGGATCTATATTACCATAACTGTACTAAGAGAAAGTCACGACGGATAGAATCTCACGTTTCCGATAACGAGATACCATAACCATTGCACTCGGGTTTAAAAATCGAGTTCACAAAATGTTACTGGTTAAAATGTGACCATGACGTAAGGACTGAAAGACAGGCCTTTTTAATTTACATTACGAATTTAAAAAATAATAATAAAGAGCTTTCATAAAAAGAGCCGGTAGTAGCAACTGTTGCTCAATTTCACCGACATGACTAAGGAAATACCTTGTTTACAAACTGTTGGGTGCAATTAGATTTTTTTTCATCACGAAAATATACACTTTTCATTTTTGTGACCAAAAAGTGGTGATTCAAATATCAAGTAAAATAGATAAATACGCTGCGCTCAAAATAAAAAAGGTTCATATTAAAGGTATATCTTTAAATTTTTCCTTATCTACTCAGTCTCGATGTCTCCCAATAATTGTAAAGTATTTACAAATCTCGTCTTCGTATAAAATAGCTCCAGTTGATAAGTCACCACAAAAATTATACGGTAAAGATACTATCTATTCCATATTTTCTACCACACACCTCCATTTATAAGATCCATCGGGATTCTGCACATGCTCTTGTCTTATAATGGGAATTGGTTCTGTTGTATAGAGTTGCTGCTGTTGGTACACAGGCTGCGGCGGGAAGGGCTGGATGATGCCCACATCCGCAGACACTGTCCCGATGATAACAGCCAACGCCAGCTGGTGAAGGAAAAGATGGACTAGAATATCGATTAGATTAAAATGGCGAAAGTGTCTATCAACGCGAAGCTTTTCAAACGTCATAAAATATCACTTGAGCTTAGTTCATGAGAGTTTTAAGATAAAAATGATCTTTATGCTTACGAAATAATTCATGTTGAGTCAACACTGGAGTAACAAGTTGAATGTAAACGAGGAGGCGACAGAATGATGCAGTCCGGATGAACCCCCGGTATTTATACGTGAAACTTTGAAGCAATTACATACTGTTGCAGATCCGATGCATCTCCTTACGTCGGCTTTTGACAAAAGGATAGCTCTCGATCCCTTATAGAGATATCACGGTGAGGTTTCGCGCAACATACAACGTGATTTTAATTGATACAGGAATGCCACTCCAACTTCGACAGCGGCCAATAATAAACAATTTAAATTTTATGACCTATAATGAACATGCGTTTCTTTTAATGGAGCGTAATTATTGAACCGATTATTAATAAATGCAATAACAGGACGTGATGTTTATTGCAATCTGAATAAAAAGGACTAAGTCATTTTTGATTTATTAATCAGTGTTTTGAAATAACTCGGATTTAAATAAAATTTTCACGAAACTCTATAAATATAAATCAATTAAACCAATGGAGTTTTATGGCAACTATTTATTAAATGTTAAACAATTAATTCTCTCAAAGCACGTTAACTCAAATAATATTACTTCGTTATAAGAATCTCAACTACTAACCAATGTACAATATCCTTAGTTCTTCAATACCATTAGTACCAGAATCGTCGATAGTTAAAATTAGTGAAACTCAATGTAATCATTTTCATTCGACTGGTAATTCGCCTAAAAGTACAAAGTACGACATCTTGTTCGCCCGGTTGCCAATTTAATTTTTAATTTACCGAAAGATAAAATCATTAAGTAATTTCCAAGAAGATATTTGGTATCCTAAAATTTAAAAATGTCGTGTCAAATGTTATGTAATAAGAGTTCAGCAAAGGTAGCCTCGTGTAGTATATAAAGGCATCATCACGAACACATCTCTACAAACCAGTCGCGGGAATCCGTATGTGACACACTCCAACAAGGCTTTTTTCAAGAAAAATTTATTGATCTTGCCACATCAGGCTTACATACATAATACCAAAATATTTTTCGTTGACTTTTATACCATTCTTACGTACTTTATTGAGGCGTTATAACACTTCAGTCGCGTACAAAAGTCTGTGCAAAACGAAAAATATCAAGATTTTTGCCGTAATACAAGTAGTTAGTGAGAATATATTATAGTCGAATCGAATAAAATCTCTTTAATTATTATTAAGTACTTTTTGATACGCTCAGTTTCGATGTACTTGTAATGATTGGCTTATCGTAATTTCGTCTGCATTTTCTTTTGTTTCCTTTATTGATTGTATTAAAATGTATTTTAATTGAACGTATTGACTTTACAAATTCTTCCTTAAGTATAGTAATTGAATAATATTATATTTTCATGTTGGTTCCAAAAAAGGAGATAATAATTTTTAATCCGTAAATTTTATACTATTTCTTATTCAAGTTGAACAAAAGAGTTTTGCGTATAAATAAAAATGCCAGCATATCTTTCATCTCGAATGTTATTTTGCTTTATAGCATGGAACACGTTTCATGCACAGATTGTTGCGATAACAAAGATAACTTAAGTGATCTGCATTAAACCGTTGCATATTCTGGTTAATATCTACCCTTCGATTAATGGTAATACTTGATTTTTAGCTTACTCATGTGTTTTAAAACACTTTAAAGTTTTGCCTCCTCAAAACAATTGTAGGAACCTTGCAACATTTGTAAATGTGTAAGTGAAAGTTTTCTACGCAAGCACTTTTCAATATTTTAATATCAATGTTAAAGAAAACAACAAATCCTGTCACTCCTTATGTAGATGCATTAAGTATTCCCGCCCATTCGATGTCGCAGAGTCAAATTATAACCTTATCCCCCAACTTATCACAATAGAAAGTAGTCACACGTACACGACGGTTATATTTATGTTTTTTGGCTTCGGAGATTATCAAAGGTTATTTTATTTATAAGTAACCAAGGAAATTAAAAAAAACAACATTGATATGGCCTTTTATTAATGATGATAAAGCACACGAAATATACAAAAGAATTGTGAAATAATCCCTTTAGATTTCAAACAAAAAATATTTCCCCATTTGCCTTTTAAAAATTTACAAGTTATAAGTAAAGTGACATTTACACAGTTGTCTTCTTAGCGGTATCTTGGGTGTTTCTTTTTTGATATCCAAACTGACGATAAGGGTTGTACAAAGGATAGTTTCCAGGAGCGTTTGGATATCTGGGGTCGTAAGGTCCATAATTATTATTGTACCTATTACCATAATTAAAGGGTCGGTAATTGTTATTAAACGGATTTCCGCCTTTTGTTCCGTTAATTAATGATGGTACTACAGTTCCATCTGCGGGTATTTGAATGCCTGCCGGTCTGAATCCTGAAAATGTATACATAGATTTCATATTACACTAGCTTTCGCCCGCGACTCCGTCCGCGTGGAATTAAAAAAAGCGAGTAGCCTATGTGTTCTTCTGGATTATCCTCTACATCTATACCAAACTTCATCGAAATCCGTTCAGCCATTTAGGCTACAAACTCAAACAAACATCCATCCATCCATCTAAACTTTTCGCATTACTTGAACTAGCTTTGAAGAATTTCCACAAAAAGAAATCTTAATAGTTTAGCATATTAGGTAGTTGCAAAAGTGGCTAATAATCGTTTTGTTTTTAAACAATGAAGTCGCTTAAAAACTCATCATTTCAAGTAAATTTTTGCTGTTACTTTTCATGAACGAGGATTTATTTCAGCAAGATCAAAAAAATAATACTATCAGTGTATCGACGTACATCGATAATATCTCAGGAAGTATAAATTTCAATAACACGATGACCATCACATTATCATCGAATTAGCTTCGGTCGGCACAAAACCGTGACCGAGCGCGAGAAAGGCAAACTAGCTTTAAATTATTTAAATTTCGCGGTTGTCAATCAAAATTATAATATTAAATAACCTTACCATACTCATCGGCAACATAGTTCACTTTTATTGGTATTCCTTCAGGCGATGTGTATGCAAAACCACCTTCTTTAACCTGCAATTATATACAAATATGTCGTTAATACTAACCGAACAGAAAACTTTGAAACGTGAAATTTCTAAGTAATCCATTCAATTTCCAAATGTTTATACATTTAAGTTTACATGAAAAAATAACAAGAAAAAATTTAAAAAATACCTGTGTGCCTTGGGGATTTCCCGCGTTATCAATATGAGCATCTTTTACGAATCCGCTTTCCTGAACCTCCTTACCGTCAGCTGATGCGTAGCTAAAATATTTAAATAATATTAAGCCAGGACAAATTACTATAATTTTAAACATATATTTATATGATTATGCTATTGTTCTCTATATCATTCATTTTAAAAGCTGGATAGCACTTATTAACTACGGAAGATAAAACCTTGAATCACAGACGAAATATTTTATAACCATAACACATGTACAAAAAAAACGACATTAACAAAAAACAAAAATAAAGCTTGGTTATAAAAAAAAGTTAAGATTAAATAAGTTACCTGTAGGAATAACTACCGTCTATGCCACGGTTATCACTATAAGATACAATGGGTACAGCGGCTCCTTGTGAATTGTAGTACGGATTATATCCGTTCTGCCAGGAATTTCTATTTAATCCAGGATACAAAGATGCTGGAGAAACATTAATTCCAGGTCTATTGGGTAAAACCTGACTATTCGCCAAGGTATAAAATAGAAGTAAAGTAAGTAAAAATATCATCTGGAAAGACACGAAAATACAAATTATAAAACTATCATTATTTTTTTCAAAGAATATCCCTATTGATTTGGTAATTCATTTAGAAAATCTTATTTTTAATAACCAAGATAAATATATCAGAACTACTCTTACTAACTATAATGCAGAATAGTTACACAAAAGAAACAATATTTTAGACTTTATTTTTAAAGTTTTTAAAAAAATAATGCATATATACAAAACAATTTGGAAACCGCACCATTATTTTGCTCCACACTGAGTACACGCACTTGTTGTAATTAACTCCACTACTATTTGTGTTGGATCTGATTATTCAATTTATAGGTAGCAAGATTTACGTGAAGTTTATAAATTTTTTTGTAAAACCATCTTGGTAGTGTTAAATAAAATTTTATCTTCTTAAAACATCACTTGCCTTGAATATTATTACGATTATGAGATATATTAAATTTAACTTACTAGGTTAAACATAAAATTTTACTATTAAAAAAAATAGGACAACGTCAATATTTGACACTTTCATCAGAACCAATTTACAGCTCTTACTAAAACTTAATTACATAAAAAAATCAATACCAATGCCACCAACGCCAAATATCTAATATAAGGTTTACAATATTCTTAACTGTATCCCATTCCCATGGAGTATTTCAAGAAATCTTTTTCTTGATAATGACAATGTTATAAAAGCCTTTTGTATAATTTTGCGTTCCTATAACATACTAAAATTAGTCTAGGTATACATTTCCGGGTTAAAACGAAGGTTATGTGTTATCATTAAGTATAGAATCAACAATACAGATATGAATCTAATTGGTAATAAAGCTTTGTAATTACTTCAAATTGTTTAATTATACACCACTAAGCATTGTTATTTTTTAATTATGTTACATCTCATTTAAGGCGTTGTTAAGAATTCTTAAAATAAAACTGTAATAAGCGTTTAATTCCTACATATGTTATTTTAATTAGCTGCATATTTATGCCTATTTAAAAACAATTTAAGATATCATTTAACATTTATCATCACTGAACGATCTTTTTATCTATAAGGTTAATACAAAACATAGCTTACCTATAATAATAATATGTGCATATTAAAACACATTTATTTTAAGGCCATGATGGCATATCTCCCGTTTTCACATTTCCACCATACAAACAAGATTTGTCTCTGAAATTGGTCATTCTGAGAGTTTCTTGATCATCCAGAAACTTGCCTACGAAGAACCCACATAAAGGTACGGCGAAATACACATAACGCATAGTAACACCGAATATTGCCATCACAGTTAAGTTTTAAATTAAACAATTTCTTGAATAACTGTACTCCATAAAATTGATGACTAAATGATTACTGGAATGTCACATTATTATATGTTGAATGTGGGTAGTTACTTAACTATTTTACAAAGTCTCTTAGTGTCTCTGTGTGTCTCAACACACCTGCAGAATGTAGCATAAACGATTATTTCAGCTAATACTCTTACTACACTACGCGTAACTGATCTGCGCATTTGGTTTGTCATACTAACATTCTAGTGCTACGATCGATAATTCAGCAACAAGAGCGGCGTATTACATCAAGTGTATCGCTACACTATTTTTAAATCTAGATTCACAACTTAATGTACATTTCATAAGCGTCTTGAATGATTGTACGAATTACACTTTATCGCTGAACTTATTCTAATATAATAACATCTGAGCTAAAGTTACAGAATCTATATTTACACTAATGTTATAAAAAGGAAAGATTTGTATTTTTGTATGTATTGGAATAACTCAAAAACTACTGGGCCGATTTAAAAAATCCCTTCACCATCAGAAAGCTGCGTTATGGCTGAGTAACATAGGCGATATTTATAAATTTCACATGGACGAAGTCGCGAGCAAGCTGGTAGTTAATGTAGAAATAGAAAATGACTGCAAATAATCATTTTGAACAATGGTTCATAATATACGACCGATAATGCCTATTGAAGCAGACTGTTTCCTTTATGATTAAAAAAAATCCTTAAAATAAGAGACTTAAATAACATCTGTTCAACAATATCTTATAGTAATTTCAGCCAATAATTGGATATCAGTACTTTCGCAAAAACTGTGGAAACAGAAAACCTCGATACTACTTAAAGTATATGCAGGTTATTAATTATTCTCACATCTGTCGATATATCGGCTATTACTGTCAATTTATTTTAAATTATAACGTGTTTCATTATTTATTACACTCCATGCCCGAAGCAGTTCATTAATGTACGCTCCATCAATAAATTCGAGGTGTTTTTAACAGTGGGTAGACATCTTTCATGTGTTCGAGAATTACTTATATTTATGGAAATTCTTTACTTAAACGACTTTCAATTTTTATGGGGATAAATATCGCATAGTGAATAGATTACTCACAGGTGAAAACAACGTAGTATGCAAATCGTTGAGTGTCTTTTGAATTCATTTTAAAATTAATTTGGAACTTGTAAAAATCTATGTATTTTAATTTTAGACACTATTCCACATATTGATAAAATTGTTTGATAAAAAAAATATTTTTCTTCCTCTTTTCTACCTAAGTAATGCTTTAAACTGCTTAAATTTTGGATTATCAAAATTCAGCTACGTAAAAACCATGGCTCTTACTTAGTGATAAGGAAAATGGAGAATACGAGTAACTTAAGAGATGTGGGCACAATATAAACATTACCTCTGTACACCTCCTTATAATATTGCGAGATTCTGCAATTGGATAAGAAAATATTATTTTTAGTCGTGATTTTCTTTATCGTACAAAGTTTTAACTTAACTACACAAATAACTCAAGTCATGGTTTCCAAGAATTTTCGCATTTTTATCAAACTAGCTGTCGCCCGCGACTTGTCCGCTCGGGTATGGCAAAAAGAGATATAAGTTTGACGTCAATTCTTGACGATTAATTTCGACGGGTTTTAACTTTGTAAAAAAAATTAAAGTCAGTTATCAATATCTTAGAGTTGAATAAATTAGTTGTTGTGTGTACTTATATAAATAAAAAAAAATGAAATATTTTAAATTTGGGTTAATTAGTCACAAAAAGAACTATATTAAACGCGAAATTTTATATATCAAAAATCGAATTGATTGCCTTTTTTTTATTATTTTCATCCATTTCGCTGTAACAAAAAGCTGTCACCTTGAGGGATGCGACAACAGGTCGTGTCCCTTGATAATCGCGGAGGCATGCCTGCGCGATTTATGCGCACACGTGACACTGGACGAGTCGCTGAGGATTTAAAAAGTTAAGCATTTAAAGGTTTTTTTTAATTTTCATACATAACTATGAAGAATTAGTTTCTAACAAATGAATGTTTACACAATGCATTTATATTGCTTTACTATACATGAAGAAAATAAAAGAATATTCGGAAGGAACCAATGTTTGCTATATTTATATAGTTTGTTTAAAGTTAAAAGTGATCTTAACATGTGATATGACATAACGTTTCATGGAATCGAATAGTTGCACTTTAAAGTTCCGTTGATTTTGTGACGTAATTCACTGAAGACCTTCAAAAATTGAGACATCTTAAGTCATATAACATTCAGTTAACTTCCAAGAAAACGTATACAAGCATTCTTGATACAAGTATTCTTAGAAATGATTGTGGTAATTTGATTTTACAATAAATTATGCATTTTGTAAATCTCATGTTAGTTCGAGACATCTGTTCATTACAACCCCACTATATTTTCAATCTTACAATCTTTAATTAACAGTTCAAATATAGGTACATAATCATACTTCTTGCTAGCATTCTATTTCCAAAAGTTCAGATGGATGGATGTTTGATAAAGTTTGTCGCCTGAACGGTGGAATGAATATGGAAGAACACATAAGCTACTTACTTTTTCTTTTTAATTCCACGCGGATTTCATTAGCTAGTAGGTAATAATTGTATAATATCTCACAACAATTTGGAATAGAAAAAACAGAAGGAACTTACAATACTAAACACATTCGATAACTAAAAGATTATAATTAGTTTTAAAACTTATTTCAGGTTTTGCTATTTTATAATTACAGGCGCAATTTACTTTAAATGCATCTGACAAGAAATACAAGAAAAGTTTTTTGAGTTGGTAAAACGTGAAAACGCTAGCCCTTATTATGATGTTCCTATACTGATTTTATGCTGGAAAACTGAATTTTTATGGGAGCAAAATCCATTATAGAAGCGTCACCTTCTACGCAAAACTGAATTACCACGAAGATGACCTAGAAAAGTTTATTTCACGCCTTAAACATTTCTTACAGCAAGTTACACCAGACTTTGTTATATATTCGTACCAAATTTCAATATACGTTGAACCGTTCCAGAATTATAGATTAAATATAAAAAAAATAAGTTAACGTATCCCACAGGAGTCACCATTTCTGGGATCAAAAGTAGCCTATGTGTTTTTCTGGACTGTCCTCTACATCTATGCCTAATTTATTTGGCTATAGCTAGTACTAGAACTATAATATAATGTTTTATGGAAGAGTTTGGTTAATTTAATATTTATTAAACTGTCATAAGCGATAAAAAAAATAGTCATGATTGACTGATCACATATGTTATTTTTAAATAATATTTAATTACACTGATAGCAGTTAATCATCTGCAGTAACTTATATTACCTTTAGCCGTCTATGTAAATGTCAAGCATCTGAGTGATTCCAACTTTACTATTTTCCTGTTTAAAGGGCGCCGAACATAGATGAATTACGTAGTCTTACCAACTAACCTCTTCAAGAAATAGGCCATGATATGTATGAGAAACACGTATAATCACACTTATTCCGTCTGTTTCTGGGAAAAGTTTAAATGCGTATGGCAAATATATGCTTTACTTTAAATTTATAATTTTCCTACGAAAAAATACAGCAGTATTTTTTTTATAACATAAGGGGGCAAACAAGCCTCGGGTCCATCAAGATGATCAACGACGCCCATGGACACTGCAACACCAGAGGAACATATGCGTTGCCGTCGTTAATTTTTTAAATTTAAAGTTCGACTACGCTCGTAAACTTAACACTCCGGGGAAGAGTGAGTATCTAATTATATTCATTTTTGTTCTAGCCGTTATTTAAGACAAGTTTGGCAATTAAGATATCAAATAGTTAATACGAAACCTTATTCGAAGTTCGGTTAATAACATATTTCAAGCTGCGATAATTACTGTTGTAACGCATCGTGCGTCATTTTAAAGTTATGTAGATGTTTCCTTTTAAAACTTGATATGATCTTCCATCCTATGTTTATATTTTATTATATTAGTTGTAAATTGTCAGACGAATTTTCAGACACAATAAAAGAAAAAAATAATTAATACTTCTTGATGACCTTTAACATTATGTTGACCTTTTGAGGGTGTTATTTACTCATACTTTTAGATTTCTTAGTCTTGGTAGTTCTTGGTCGTGTTTGATATGACGTCTCAATGATAACGCTTATAACTTATACTGTTTCCCGTTGGCCCGATCGGTCTAGCGATCAATCGGCCCTATAGGATTTTTTCCCATTGTGTTGATTGTTTATATTATCTATCCAATAAAAAAATAACATAAAATGTAGCAGTATACAAGGTTAAAAATGCAAATTAAAATATTACAAGTGATTGAATAAAAACATCAGAAGTTAGAAAGGAAAGTAGACGGGTAGATACTAGAGACGGACATGTTCACATTACTTAATTTTATTAGTACTCTAGCTGTTCCTGTGCGGCTTCATCCGCGTGAAATTATAAAAACTTTATTTTATTGTTTACATTTGTCAAATGTCAAAGTTCAAATGCACAAATGACAACTAAGGTCTTTGACAATGACAATCTTGCTTCCTTGATGTTGGCAGCAACTTATGGTCTCTTTCCCACATTAGGATTTTTATCCAATTTATTTACCCCCCCTAAGTTTAATAGCGTTAAAATATATCACCTAAAGCGCGACGTAAGTGTAGGGGTTTTTATTAAAAAAAGGATTTTTCAAAAATATGCTGTAAATGCATGGCAACAAAGAAGTGTGTGTTTACGCTTTATTATATCAGTATAGATAACCATTGGTTTGAACCGCCAAAATATTTTCACAATGTACAGGTTTTTACTGGATGATAAACCACGATAGGACAGTACAATTGATTTTAGAATCAATTATAATGCCGAACGGTATTATTTTACTTTTAGTTTCGTTTAAAATTTGTCCAACCGTTGACATTTATTAACTGATGAAATTAACATTGCTGTCACGTTTTCTGTTCTGTACCGTAACGACGCAAGTTTTTTTTGGAAATAACGTACTTGGAATTACACAAAATAAAATTAAGCGCTTGTTCGTTGACAATTGTATTCAAAATTAATTGAATTTACTTGAATAATGAAAATTGTGAATTAAAAACATTAAACGTTCCTCAGTTTTAATTACTAACTTTCTTATCATCACTTACAATACCGGTTGGTTGTTTATTAAATTGTTTGTATTTGACTACATATTATGATATTTGCAACCGCGAATCACCCATAAAATGCTACCGACTGGCTACAGAAGCTTGAAAGAGTTTGTGTAAAGTAGGTATCGTTGTTTCCTGGGCTTCGTCCACGTGAATACAACATACTATACACACCGCGTGTAAAGAATAAGTACCGGGAAAACAATTACTTAGTGCGAGAGTGTAGATGTTATAATGCAATTTCTGATTATACGAGTATATTTAACATGACGGCGTTTTTTCAATACACGATAGCGAGTGGAAGGTGATCTTTATTTTATATAAAAGTAATGTGATCAGTCAACAAGGAGTGAATTCATTATAACCTATATTTGTGACTATCTGCGATTACTTGTAATTAACCCTCAGCGTTTGTTTGTTTTATTATTTTTTGTAAGTTAGCTGTAAACATCAAAATACAGTACGCTAGTCTCTGGGTTAGAGTTCTACTTGACTGCAATTGTTGTTATGAATGCAAAATTGATATTAACTTTTTTAAGTATCAATTTAAATGAAGCATAAATGGCAAATATTTTAATTCCAAGATATACGTTGATTACGGTGAATTTGAGGAATACATTATGTGGTTATAACACAGTCTTTTATTTTGTTTTAAGAAAAACCAAGTTCTTCTATTGCAACATCTTATTGCACATCCTATTATCGATTCATAAAATAATAATTCAAACATATAATCCGACACTCACTAGTTGAGAATACTGGATAATGATCTCATGTCATTGCCATTAGGCAATAAGTAAAATATTTATTTATGGTTGACCTTAAATTTTTTACTTATTTCAAATGTAAACAACTCATATTTTTTTTTATGAAATCTTAATGTTGGGTAATAAAAATGCAATGTAAGTATGCTATTGAACAAGGTTTCGACATGTAAATCTATGTATGTTTGTCACTGCCAAATGTCAAATTACTTGAAGATTACTCGTGTGAACTTTCTCTCTTCAATGTCGAATGTTATGAAGTGTCACGCAGTCTTCAATAGACTCAAAAAAAAACCTATTGCGCATCGAATCATAAGTAGTATTAATGTGTATGAAGTTACATGAACGGTACCATCATTGCTTTAAGGCCGTGTCATACTGGCCATTAAAGCCCGTCTCGATGCCAAGGTCGTCTGTTAGGAATTTATCAAACAAAAAAACGAAGTAGTTTCGAATGAAGTTTATTCACTATACGGGTCGCATATCAACTCAACAAACAATATAAAAAACGTAAAAAAATATGGCAGTGTGCATCGGTTAATAACGAAACAACAAGGAAAAGATGTGAGACGGATGCCACGCCTTACATCTTCACTATGGCAGAATTACATTTCCCTTGCGGGTTCCATGGATAATCGATTAGTGAACGTTGTAATCGATTACTCATAGGAATATGTGAGTTGTTGCTTATCTCCTGGAGGGACCCTTGGGGATGGAGTCACCCTCGGCGTGGTAGCCGGTCTCATCAGCGAAGTAGTTGATGGTCTCAACTTTGCCGTCCTTGTCGGTGTAGGTGTAGGAGCCGCGGACGACCACGACGGTGTGTGGTTTGTTCTCCTCGTCCAGGGCTTCCTTCAGCTGTCCATTCTCTTCACGGTTGATTCCGTTCTCAGTCTCGAAACTAAACCGTTAAAAAATCTTAATTAATAGTGTATTACGATTGCTAATTACTAAGATAGTATTACAGGAATTGTAACAGACAATAATTGGATATTCAACAACCAGAAAAAATACAGATTTTTCTTTTAACTTGCTATTATTACATTCGTTAATCATAATAAAAGATCCTAGCAATCATAGACATAGTCCAGACAGCTAAAAATGCTCAACTATCTCATTAGACTTATCATATATCACGTATTTAGGTTTTTAACGTTATTAAAAGCTTTTGTTCTACTATGAAGTTACTTTGCATCTTTTTAAAAAGCAAATTTTGATATCAGTGACAGGCGATGAGTTCAGGGTAGAATTCATGAAAGTAATGGTTTTTAACACAGATACCGTATACTACTATAGTCTTAGTATTAACTGGTCCATAAATCATGACAATTTTGATTGATAAATGTATAATTCTTCCCTTCAACAATCCATGGATTTTTTACAGAACGGTGCTCGATCAGGAGGCGCTACTCTCAACAACACTGTGAGCTAACAATATAGCAGAAAAAAAATGAATTATGGAATGAAATGAAAATTCTCTCATGACTGAAAGAGGGAAAAGAACATAGACTTTACCCAAAGTTGTATGCGCCATCGGGTTCCTGGTTGAATTCGGAGCGCACGATCTTTGGTGGTTCGGGCTCCACTGGGGCGGCGGCGGCGAGGGCCACAAGGGCGAGGGCGAATACAATCATCTGCGAAGACAATCATAGTTAGCGATAGAACAATAGAGTGATAACTTTGTTCCAGTTAATGAAGATCCACAACGTACCACTTTCATGGTTGAGGAGTTTGATTTGGTTTCGTTGCTAGCAGATGAACGACTGATGCCTTACCGCTCGGAGCATATTCTTTTATACATTTCTCCCGGCTGGCGATCTAACGTAATGTCAAACGGCAGCAAACATTCGATGTCGATATTCCGGCTCCCCGGATTCGGTCATCGGTGATCACAGACGATATATGCGTGTGTGTTCGCGGGTAAACCTTTGTGATGACCACACGCGTCGATGTGTGCATCTCGTAGCTATCCGAAGGTTTTATTCTTAGCTATTTACTAATAATTTGTCGCACAACATGAAATACTTCGCCGCGCAATGTGCTCATTGTTACACAAAATTATTTTTAGGATGGCCGATATTATTTAATATGTGTTCGCTTTACCTTTGACGTGAGTTTTATTTGTTGAAAAAAATTCAATATTTATGTAGTTTCTATCAAGTAACGTTTAGATACAAAATTAGATTTCATTTTTCTTCGCGCAAGTGCTTGCGAAAACTTTGAACGAAGTGCGTTGAAGTTAGTTGTACTTTCCATATTTTGTACCTATTAGATATTACTAGACAAGTTTGTCAATTAAACTATGTAGAAGTTTGCAGATGATTTTGGTTTGTGATAATATGAAGTAACAAGAGGTAGTACCTCATGGCACCTCTGGTTGCGTCGAAAAAGCGCAATACTTTCGCGACTTATGATCATCACATTTTTGTTACCGTCTTGACAAAAACCTCATTTTAATAGCGGAAGGTTAATTTTACGCTTCATAAAATTAGGTTTTATTTAATGATATCCTCTATAAAAATAATTAAATCTATTTTGATTATGTTGTATAATTAAAGATTTATCAGTTATACTAAGTATTTTATAACATCATAAAATTTAAGTTAAAATGTTTCTCGCATCCTAAAATGATGATTGATGATTTTTCAGTGTGATCACGTCAGCATAGAAATATCTCTTTTTTAATTTATATACGTGATATTAAGAAAATCCTGTCTATGACTAGTTAAAGAGTCAGTTATAGAATGCAAGGCAATCTATCGTGCCAACTCGATGACACAATGATAGATACAAACACATTACCAATAAACTTGTATGTCTGTTCATGAACAAGGAAGATGCGACTGACATACCACGGCCGTGGCCGTATAGTGCGGCATACTTACGTGGCCCGGTGAGGGAATTAGAGTAAAAGAAAATATGAAAAACCTACTTATAATGCAAAGTGTTACATGAGAAAAACCAAGCCAGCTACAGTAGAAGAATTGATATTAAGAAGAGAGCGCTAATAAGCGTTTGTAATTTAGTTTTTATGTCCACCGGGTCAAATATGCTGTCGATCTATAAATGAACATTACTAATGCAGTAAACCTTTCCCTACAGTAACACAGGTGTAACATCATCATCATCATTCAATGTTTATTCAATATTTGTCGTATATTATTTCTTAATCACCTAATCCGGTTTAATTATAAATGTAGTTATTGTTATTCTAGGTTTCAGTACCTAGTAAATAAATACTTACAAAAATTGCAATCCCATTAAAACGAATGTTGAAATTGAAAGTAAACATCTCTTTTATTTAAAAATAATTGGGTTCTACATTTGTGTTCTAATTTTGACGCAACTTGCTTTAATTCCTGGAATTGAAAAAACCCAATGACCCTTACGTCGTAGCAAAGTTCACGAAGCCAAGCTAGCCGTCTGGCTGGGCACCTGGTCTGCCTCGGCGTAACTAACGATTATTTTGAAAATTGAACGTATCATAATTCATAATTTATACCATCATACCATCTCTCTATTGATTGCATTCTATATTTGAGTAATTATTAGTTACTCTAGTTTTTAGATTATTAACTTTTTCATCTTTTAATGATTTAATTCTCGTCTTATAACTCTCAACGAACGTTATTTACATTTAAACGTAAAGATATCTGACCTTTTGTGACAAACATGCACCATAAACTTTTTTTACAAAATTTTCTAATGCATTCATTTTATTACTTGGCTTATAGTCTTTTTCTTATTGTTTTAAATTTTTATTATAGTCTTATTGACGTGCTTTTCCAGTTATTTTTTTTTTATATTCAAGAATTATGCATAAACATCCCAGATGTAATCTAACATAATTGATAAGTGGTAAACTAAAATATTTTGAAAGTTTGATAAATATGGTTAATATTTGCACTTTATTGCACAAATATGCAATTAACAAATTCACATTGCGTACTGCGCATCTCTTGCTTCCGGATAGTTCACATAGTTGACAGTTATTGACTAATAATATTTTTATACGCCGGTATGGTGCACGATCATGACCTTAGGAAAATCTTTATAACTTAACACAATTCTTGTGTTATCTTAAAAGATCTTATATCACGAAATTATCAGACTGCAAGAGTACCATATAATTTCCGCTGGTAGGCCTATAGAAGTTATAGAATCTAGTAATATAAATAAAATAAGACTTATAAAATCCACCTGTAGGTTTCCTTAAGTAATAAAAGTATCAAGACATTGTATCTATATGTTTTCAATCTCAAAAATGCACGAATTGTCCCATAAAAAAAATCGATGGCTTCAAACAATTCACATGCTCGAAAACTTGTTTATGCAAATCGATTTTATAAAATTAATCAAGCCCATCGGAGTACAAAGCTCAAAATATATGATTGCGCCTTTTTAATCTATTAAAATATGACACGGGATTTATTGCTTTAAACTTTAAATTATGTAAATTTCCCCCGCACTGGTAATGCCCAATTAATACATTTTGTCAATAATTTTCCAAAATTAGTAATAATTTATGTTAAAGTCAAATCTTTCTGACAATAATAAAGTGTATCTTTTAGGTATGTATTGAAAAAAGAAAAAAAAACCTGGTGAGGAATAAAAAAAGAGAGTAAAAATTGTCTAAATTATTGGTAAATTAATGAATCATGGCAACTGTGCCCACTTGAATAGAACATGTCAAGTCAGTGATATTTAAATGGATAAGCAACTGCTATATCGTTTTATTATCGGTCAAAGTTTATTGCTCTTATTTATAAATGAAGGTTACATGCAGTACACGAAGAGGTTGATATCTAATTTAAAATGTCTGCAACTGTTAATAATTAAGGCTTGTTTGCACCAAGGCTCTCCTCTTAATTGGAGTGGATATTTTATAATTATAACATATACTATGCAAGCAAGAGACGCGCGAGATTAATGCAATTCCCATTTAACGACTCACATCTTTACGTGTTGCTAGTTCTTGTATTGCCAACGGCGAAGTTGTACGTACTACTGACACTAATTACAACGTAAAATTAGTGTACTATTTAGGAACACTACAATGACGTCGTCGAATTATCTCATGCCGTCGTACTCGAGTAGTTATTATCAATGACCGATTATAGATTCAGATTCGAAGGCGGAACACCAAATCGGTTATCGACACTACATTCGTTTATGAATAATCGTGAATTTAATGAATTTATTAACTACTCTACGACCATTCTACGCAATAAGAACCTATTTTGTATTAATATATTCTGAATCTTGCATTAAAATGCGTAATGCTCATCTTATTTTAAATTAAGTACTAACAAATATTTATAAATACGTGCAGATGCGCTTGACTTTACAACAGGTACATAAATTTGAATACATTAAGCTTGTGTCATTGTTTCAAATAGCGCATACAAATTTTATAAATCTCACAAATAGATTCGTTTTATACGAAATTCAAACAAAGGATAAGTACAGATTTGAAATATTTCACGAGCCGCATCGACAAGTAATATTATTTTCATGTTACACTGTTCAACTGATCGTAGTAGATTTATTCTGTACATCACGACCACGGGGTACCAGCCCATAGTATGTTTTTTTTAGTTTACACCAATACCTCCTGGCGCCATTTCGGCATAAAGTAGCGCAATATTATCTGTTATCATATCAATAAATCAAATTTCCATAAAATGTGACCATCAGAGATATCATTTAGCTCGTATGTGTGTTGCCATCAGAAGTTTCCTAAGTACATAATTAAATTATTAACACTAAATGGCGTATATATAAGAGAATCTCAAGTTTTTCACCCAATTGGGTTTAGCTAACAATATAAATTTTATATCCATGATATGATGCAAGACAAATCGGAGATGTTCAATTCAAAAATATCTACTTAACTTAAAGTGAACTCAAGGCTGAGGTAATAGATGGTAAGTAAAGTTATTTAAAAAAATAAAAAAGTAATGAGCTGCAATAAAAATAACGAGTTTTTTAGTTTAATATTAAAATTCGTGTGTATTAAAATAGATTGTTAAACACGTCACGATAGGCAATTATTTTAATACGCCTTAGGAACAGAAGAGTTTCGATAACTTTTTTTTACAAATCATAAAAATATGAATATACAAATTCCTTTAATTTGAATTTGACTAGATATTTTTTTTTATTATAACCGCGACATTTTCATGTGCGAACACGTATTGTGGTGTAAATCTTTCCTGACAAAGCATCATAGCAAAATTTATATAAAAACAAAAAGTAATACAAAAATTATGAAATAACCAATTAATCGGGCAGTGCATCATATTAAAGTATTTTGTAGCTCACAGCATTTAATAGATACATCGTTGGTTTTTTGTACTACTATAATAGAGGATAATTGGCTTAAACTGCTTAATTAATCGATTTAATTAAAACTATCCAATGTTAATAGTCGATATGAAAAATAAAGATAGATAATTATATTTTATATACAAACAGATTTATTAAGATATCAGTGTTAA
>LD688955.1:4457783-4477081 GCA_003118335.3 Papilio memnon | reverse complement strand
TGCCCTTATCCCTTACGGAGGGTCGGCACAGTATGTGGTACTCTTCCATACATTTCTATCAGCCGTCATATATGAATCCATTCCCTTCTTAAGCATATCCTCTTTCACACAATCCATCCATACTTTATTCGGTCTTACTCTTCCTTTGTAGCGATCCACATTCAAACTAAACACTTTCTGTTTTGTCTCCAACGTCTCGTCGCATAACATAAACGTAATAACTCAACTTTATTTAATTTATGATAGATAGAACCAAAGGGTAGGTACACAAACCTAAAGTTATTCATTTGTCAAGAAAATTGTCTTTTACTTTTCTTTTCTTTAACATTAATTCCTACATCCAAGCACAAACGTAAATGTTATGTACTGGTATATTAACTTTATCATCATCATCAACTCACTATACGTCCCCACTGAGTGGCTCGGTGCCTACTCGAAATTATAATTGACTAGTCCTTTGTCAACCACGTTGGCCCATTACGTGTTGGTTGACTTCACACATATCTTTGAATTTCTTCGCCGAGATGTAAAATTTCTTTATATCAATTTGATACTACTGTGATAATAATTACCTGTCCATTTCCGTTAGTTTTATTCGTAAGTTTGACTTTAGCAAATGATATTGGCTCCTTCATCCAATGTGCACCGAAGTTTGGGCTCTCCGGGTGAATGTAGATGGCGTTGGAGGGTGGGACTTCTGCTTTCCCACCGGGTACCTGAATAAAAAATGCCAGTGTCAAGTAATTATTGTAGTCGTTTTCATTGAAAAAAATAACGGCACACTATAAGATTAGAACTATGTTAGTTAGTTCTTTTGTGAACTGAAAAGTAATACAAGCATAAAGATATCTTACCCATTCTCCGTTGACGTATTTCCATCGATGTGAGTCGACCTGCACAAACTCTAATAGTACCGTGTACATGGCTGTCGGGTCCAGTCCACTCGCCGTCACTTTTACAACAGGAAACATACGTCTGGAACAACAGAAAATGATGTGAAATCCAGCCTGGTACAAAATATCATCCAATTGTGTACAGTGCACCAGGTTTTGGTCCCCAGGTGCATCTATCTTCTCAGTCGTAGCTCCTTTCATATTGAGCACCTTTCATAGCTCGAAAATTGTAATGTCCTATGACCTAACCAAGTAATTCATCCTTATATCGATCCGAAGTTTCTTTAAATTAGTTTGGATTAATAACCCTTTAAGTGATTAAAATAGAACTTCCACATCTAAGTGAAAAGCGTCATTTAGTTTGAAGTAGTTAAGTATTTCTTTAAACAATGATATTATAGTACAAACATAGCTCATGTACCAAATTTTAAATAAACGAAAATTAATAATCATATTGAGAAGACTGTCGTATCCAACTCTAGTCGTAAATAATTTCACTAAGGACTATAAGTTTTGAAGTCCGTATTTATGTAAAGCATTGTTCATGTCAGAAATAAATTAAGCAGTCATGTTCAATTTGTAAGTAAAGCTGCGTGGATTTTTGTTTAATTTTTGGTAGATACTTAAACGTGAAACTTCATTATAATACAATTTCACGCAAAAATATCACATTGGACATTTTCCTAATAAATATTAAAGAAAATGTAACGTCGTCGTAAGTCATAATTGATATGTGATTATAACTATTTATTTAGTTAGTTTTGTCGATTCAAATCTTAATCGTAATACTCGTATGTATTATTAACATTATAAATGCGAATGTCTATTACATGAGTATTTTAGAGATTTTTCCACCAAATGAGACTATAAAAGGGATCGACCGATACTTAGTGCTTACGTGGACTCAAGGGTGCTAGGCACACAACTCATCGGGCGGTGTCATTTAGTGAGGCCGTGTTAATCAGCAAGACCTACAGTGTTAATAGCTCAAAACTAGTCTCCGTTCGCGCGCCGTTAGCACCAGCGAAAAATACATGCTACATATGTTATTTGATAACAATGCAAAACGCAATATTAACAATGTCAATTGTGAATTTTTAGTGTATTTATGTAACTATTTTAATTTAGTAGGTTGGTATTACAAAAAACTTACGTAACATTTTAAAACCCGCAAGGAACGCAGCATGGAGGAAAGTGAACACAATAATCAGTATCGACTTAGCACTTTGTTTTAATTATAAAGATTTGACCTTTATATTTAATTCGTAATAAAATAACAATAGAAGATGATTTGTTCGAAGTTTCATATGTTCGTACGCGACGCGACACAGGCTATAAACAATATTGTAAGCAGTATTGTCCATTTCAATGTTGTATCTTGTTCTTTTAAATTACCTCTGACTCTGACTCACCATAAGACGACCAACATGTAATGACTCAATATTGTATTCCATTTTAAGTACTACTTACTACGGTTTTACTATTAAAAATAATATACGAAGTGAACTGTTTTAATATTAACTTTTAAAATTAAAATGATAAAAACTTCGTTTGCTTACATTTTATGGAAGTATGCAGACGTAATTTATGATAAAAACTTTAAACAATTACACTTTTACTAATATTATAAATGCGATAGTTTGGATGGATGGATGTATGCTAGTTAAAGTTTTAAGCCTAAACTGCTGAACGAATCTCGATTAAATTAAGCATACATGTAGATGATAATCTGAAAGAACATAGGCTACAATGCTTTTGTTGTTTTTTTAATTCCACGCGGACGGAGTCGCGCATGAAAGCTAGTTAAACATAAATATGTAAATGTATTAGTTACACTGATCTTATTAATGTACGTACCTTCCGTTTTTGGTGACGATCATCTCGTTGGTGAGGGTTTGAAAGCGCACCCAGAGGTCGCGGTCATCAAGCGCTACGCCGACCTCGCGTTCGCGGCCGCCGCGCGCTCCACCGCCTACGCTCGGCTCCACCGCGCTCAGGATGTGCGACGCAGCCATCGATCGCACCTGAAATACATTTTTACTTTAGACGTTAGAGTAAATAAAATGTGTTTATTTCAATAACCATAAACATTCCCAATTTATAAGTATGACGATCAGCTTTTGAAGTACACTTCGGCAGTAGCCGGCGCGCTTTTTATAATACCTAACTGGTAATTATACCTTTAAAGTTAATGCCTGTGTATGTACAGGAAATTAACATATTTAGAGAGTAGGTTTAAACATGAATTGTTATTGTCACCTACTGTAATTTTAACGCTATGGTTAATTTTGAAAGGTTAAGGGTCATTCGATTCAAATTTTTTCTACGATATCGGTCAGGTAGCCTGATGTATGCGGAGGGTAGTCAGTTTTAAAATGATTTCCACTTAAATAAATTAATAATTGCAAAGTACATAATATACGACAGTAAGATCTCTAACATTATCAGAAGAAACAAATATATGTGTATAAGTTTTATTTCAAAGTGCTTATTTTAGAATAAACAAGTCTAAAATGTTTATTGGTAGGAAAAGTAAAGTTTATAACGGAAGTTTTATTGGTTTATTGCAGTCTATTCGAAGCGTGAAGAACTTATTACGGAGCCAATACCGTCAGCAAAAACAGTTAACTATACATGCCACGTGAATAAACACTGTTAGTTTTTGGAGACGCTTCATTAGTTAAACAAGATATACCACATTAATGCCTCTTTCTGGAATGCTAGAACACGAAATGAAGTAAAAATCCTGCCTTATGTAAATTTCTAATGCCTACATCATTTATATCTATGCAATATATCCCGTAATTGATGACAGCGTCCTTTTTAATGGTAAAATAATCTAAATAATGTAGTAAAATCATTGATTAAAACTGTTTTATCATAATAAAATCTAAACATAACTTGGAAATTAGCAGGCTGCATGGAGCTTTTTTAACAACCGTTACGTGGCTTTTCTTCAAAGGCATTTATTAATAGAAGTACTTATGTAAACAAAAATATGTAAGTGAATGTATAGTGACAAAACAACTAGAATCAATAGCCACGTCAAGGTAGGTTTTAGAAAGTAACGAAGCATTGAAAGTTTTTATGTGACGAAAATTCTGCCAGCTGTGCCTATGCGGCAATAAAATTATGATTTCCCAACGAAAAAAACTCCGATATGTCATTTACTTACTTGTCACTTGCAAAAATACTCACGTCTAATTTTTATATAGTTTTTATGTCGAAGTTATTTAGTAGAAAGTAAAACATGTGTCACATTAACCAATCCTATGGCTTAGGTATTTTGTATAAGGTATGGGACTGACATATTCTAAGGAATCAAAGTCCCTATAAAAATAAAGAGAAAAAAAAATCCTCATTTCGCCAGTGACTTCAGTAAGTCCTTATCACGACATATTAAGGACGAATCCAATACGTAATTTCTAATTATACAAGAAAGAAATGACAAAACCATTTTCATCTCTACAAAGTGTTTATAAAGGTGGTAAACTAGGGCGAAATAGCTTCGAATTTAGAAACTGTAACTACGCAGTATTGTAGAGTTAGAGTAAAACTTAGCAAAATATCGTGTAAGAAAAAGTCTATGTGGTCCTTAGTTCCGTCATTCACCACTTAAGCCTCTTACTTATTTGCCCCGCTTTTTTTCAAAATGGTGAAGGTTAAATTAGTTATGAATATACCAACAATAAAGCATAAATTCATTCTAAGAATTTTAATTAAATCAACGCAAATAAATTGTTTATCATAATCATAATCTTTGAACTTTATGACAAGTAATATTAAATATTAGAAATATTTTACTGGCTATATATAACAATTAATTGACTTTGTAACAAAACAAAGCATTCAATATTGTATATAAATAGCTTATTAAGTTTATGTGCAATTATTGTGATCAGTTATAACTGAATGCCGTCAATTTTGGCCTCGATATTACAATGTTCTAAGAAAACAGAAGCATGTAATTGTATAAGGGCCGTTAAAGTTAAATTATGAATTTGTATTAGATCATAATAAAATTGTGCAAATATTATCTTTCTATAATATTCATAAGAATTATTTATGCTATTTTTAAAAAATACACGAATTGAAGTGAAATATTTATAACTTATGAAAATCGTCATTTTTTTTAAACTTACTGTCTTATTTTTCGATCCCGTTTCAGCTTCGAATTAGTATAAGACATATCGTACCTATATATCACATTTTTTTTTCTACGAACATTTTTTTTAGAATTTAACGCTTTTGTTTTATTTTTAATTAGATACTTTTACATCAATCTTTTGATTCAAGATTAACGACATGGATAAAAGGTCACCGAAAAAAGGCTCCATATGGTGTGTCATATAATTATATTGTCACACATAAAATGTGATACTCAAACGTTGTCAAGGCTTTTTAGTTTATATCTACTGTTTTAGACTTTCAAAATGAATTGATCTACCGGAGAAGAATTAAATTATTGAATATTTTAGTAACATATCAGAACCAACAAAAGCTTCTGGGGGTAATCAAATCACACCGTTGATATATTTCTTTTATTCAGGTAACAGTTTTATCCTTTACGAGCTGTTCCCTTGCGACTTCATCCGCGTGAAATTATAATTTTTTTATTTCATTATTTACCTACATTTGTCAAATTATCTATTCCAAATGTCGAAATGACATGACAAATCATGGCAACCTTGCTTCCTTGATGTTGGCAGCAACTTATGGTCTCTTTCCCACATTAGGGTTTTACCAAAAATATTTACCCTCTAAGTAATGGCGTGAAAATATATAGCCTAAAGCATGACGTAAGTGTAGTGCTTTTTATTAAAAAAATAATTATTCAAAAATATGTTGTGATTGCTGACATCTTAGGTAACAAAGAAGTGTGTGTTTACGCTTTATTACATTAGTATAGAAGTATAGATAGTAATCTTTAATATAGATTTCATCGGTTTAACATGTTTTTTGAGAAAATCCATACCGAACCAATAAACAAATTTTAACAGGTTACTGTAAAGTAGAAAAAACATGTTATAGTAGCATCGATAGAACTGATAAACTATAGGATTGCAGTCACTGTTTTAGGAATGTTAAAGGAGCGGGAGAATCAATCCAAAATGTAAATGCTCAATGTCTGGCTCAAGTTGTCTAAGAAATTTCAAATGTTAGATTGCTTTTGCATACGCTTTCTATGTTTATAAGCATACTTCATTTTTACAAACATTTAGTTAAACGAACAATTTGATTGATGTTGTGTTACGTGCAATGTAACAAGAGACGGAAACAGTGAGATGTACAGTAACCGTAAACACACCCCCGACACTAAATGATGTGTTATTTGCTCCACAGTTTCTACACTTATCCATATATGTTAAGTTTCACACTACACAAAATGTCGGTGTGAAATGTATTGCGATAAGTTCATTTACTGTTTATAAATATTATACAAATTTGTTGTTTAGAGGGTCGAATTAATAATAACCAACTATAAAAATACAATTACACTGTATTCTAAAAGTGTCGATTGTTACATTTTTCACTGAAAATAACTAGCAATATTATTTATGTAGTACTAGCTTTCGCCCGCGACTCCGTCCGCGTGGAATAAAAAAAAACAAAAGTGAGTAGCCTATGTGTTCTTCCAGGCTACCCTCTACATCCATACCAAATTATATCGAAATCCGTTCAGTCGTTTAAGCTACAAACTCTAACAAACGTTCATCCATCTAAACTTTCGCATTTATAATATTAGTATGAAGTATGATTATTATACGACGATTTGGTGCCATCCACTAAGAATAATTGGCGAAACATTAAGAAAAATATATACAAATATTACAGTTGTAATTTAACACAAAAATTGCGAAAGTAAATAGTATTAGAGTCATGTACTCGTATAAATAAACATTAGTGTACGGAGTGTACAATACTCGTATGCACAATATTAACTGAAAGCATCACGAAATCATGATAGCAAATATGAGCCGGACATTTATTGTAAGTTTGGCTCACGATCTTCGCCTCCAATGTTTATCATGGTCATTATCGTTGGCGGACTGCGTCGGTTCAACGTACCAGGTTCCAGTCTCACTACAATTTTGATAACCCTACCAGCATTCAGTTTCTCTTTAAATCGTATTAAGTGCCCCATTTGAAAATATTATTTTATTTTGAAGTAAAGAAGTAATCTGACAAATGATGAGAGAAATGTTGGACTTTATAAACTTAGTAATTTTGTACTTTACCATGCTTAAAACAAATACACAAGTCTACAGTAGTCTACATTTTAGTACTCCCTGTATTTATCTCGATAAAAATGTAACGATTCTTTGTGTACGTATTTTAATCCCTAATTACAAAATTAATAACTACTAGCATATTGTACTATTTTATAATGTCGGTGGTCTTTTTTATTAGGAAAATTCAATCATTATCCTCCATTTAATGTAACATACATGTTATTTACTCATGATTATGTTATAGGCATTTATGACGTACACATTTTTATATATTATCAGTTCTTTAAGCCGCAGCGCTGCGCTATGTACGCTCAATTCCAGCAGTTTCAACTAAACAGTCGAATTCAGTTAAAACTATGTGTAGGCAAAACTGTATAATTCAAATGACAGTTGAAATTTTGCCTACACCTTCAGTTTTATCTAAATATTTCGACTTTTCAGTAAAACTATCAGAACTGAGCGTATGTTGCGGACTTTGTTGGCAAGATAGCAACTTTGTCTAAAGTTTTGTCTACAAACGTTAAAATTTTATTTACATGTAATCGGTTTTGGTAATATTATTTGTTTTACAACAATCAGTTGTGTTCATTGTTTTATGGAATTGGAGGCTTTATTTTTATAAAGCTTTTTTATAAAATAGGCTACTGAATAATTCTATTTGTTAGCTACAAAGTTACAAGTTACAAGTTGTGACACGAACGTTAAAGTTCAGACACATTTACATTATAAAAGGAACTGCAGAAGCCCATTTTTAACGGACCTTAAGGCATATTACAGAAATGTCGCTGAAAATAGATCATTAACATTGTTAGTTGTACGAGGTTCAGAACTTTCATATGAGAAAAACGCCCAATATTAGAATATATTTGATAATTTGTTGTGTTGTGTGTGAAAGGAACTGTACTGTTTTACGTTTATACTTGGAATAGAAAAAGTGGGATTAGTTAAGGAAACACTTGATACCCAAATCCACTGATATTTTATAATAAGGATTAAAGACCTGGAACAAAAACTGGCATTAGCTCAGCATTTTTTTATGTCGAAGCATTAAGAATAGCAGCCAAGGTTCTTAAAGCACGGCCGCAATAGGTACGAGTAAGCTTTAAACAACAAGAAAGCACTATGCACTAGCTTCAAGGCGAGTACCAACATGTGTATAAAGGCAAAGTAATTACAGCACTAGCCCACTCGTCTGCATCGTCATTATTCATCGTTTTACGACTCCATGAGGTATAAATATTAAAGTCGAGTCGTATAGATGAATTGCGAACATTTTCTTTTTAATGGTGAAGTTAAATATGGTGTGCGAGACGAGGTCTCGACGTCGTATCTAACTCTGTACGCGGATCTCAACAAAATATACAAAAGCGAGCGGACGCACTCGTAAATATTTATCGCCTTTTAATTAGGGACGTGAAATTACGTCGGCGCGCGATCGACGGCGCAGCATCCCCGGCACCTCTTCCCCGCGCTCCCAACATCGACAACGACTCGTGTCGACGGACACGTGGAATGTCGCTTAATCGCTTTGCAGTGCCGTCGTTTTACTGATCCCTATAAAATATTAAAGATAACAACGAGCTTGGACGGCTGCGACGAAAGGAGCAGCCATCGCCCATCGAAGGTTTATGGCACTCACTTCGATAAAACGGACGCTATGTGCGCTTTGTATCGGGCCAATTGTCCCGCAGCCGCGGCCGTAGGTATGTAGCGATGCGAGCCGAGAGGTGCTAATTATCAAATGCAAGACCGACTCGGCCGAAATTGAAACCATTGAAACAATATAGCTCGTGTTAGCTTTTCCAATTTCAAAGTTTGCAGAACGGCTGCGTAATGAAGGCCGAGGAGGCTATGCAAATGGAACGATGCCGAAAACTCAAGTAAGTATTTTTAATGGTCTTGCGTCATCGACGTTTCAAACTTGAATTTTTATTATCACTCGGCGTGTATACGACCGTCAGCCTTGATATGTTAATCAAACAATAGACAAAAATCAAACAACCACAACGCACGATCAATAAAGTTTGCCTTTACAAATAAAAAATAAATTTAAATGTTCATATATTCACACATTAAGTATTTAACATGTTATGCTTACGAAGGATTTTCCAGTCGGTACCGATCCGGAAAACCGTTTACGATTTCATGCGCGTATTCAATTAATCCATGGCTTTACAATTATAACCCGAAAAGCCATTTTATATCTACTGTGACTTTTACAATTTCGTTGACATTTCTCTTTTATACAAAAGACATAAACGCGTTCGATGCCCAAATCGAGTGAAGTTACTTTTATACCTCTGAAAATATTTTATGTAAATATTCAAATTCGGAAGCTGATAACCGCAATCAATTTTTTTGGGTTCTACATTTCAATTAAATTTTATTCCACAGTTTTGAGGTTGTCATAAAACTTTAGAGTTTGACGAGTAAAGCCCATTGAGAAACTCCGAATTGATATTAATTCAAATAACTCAGGTTAAAAAGTCAGGGTTTTATGTGAGTTGTAAAAGTTTATTGTGGGGCTTTGTGGCGAGGCGGACGCGCCGATAGGCCTGGCCGGCCGATGACGGAAGGTCCGCCGCTTTGTGCGGCTGCGCCGGCGCAGGCCGCGCCGCGCTTACATTGTCTTATCTGCGCCGGCACAATGCCCGGTGCCCGCTGACTGCGCCCGCGTACAATGCATACAGCGATAACTTCCTTTATACATTAATAACTCGCCTATAAAAATGGGCCGAGATGATAAATTGAACTTAGTACCAATAATAAATGTGTTTACGATTTATTCATTTTATTGTACTGAACTGCAGTCGTAAAAACTGGTATGTGCAAATTAATTATTATTGGCAACGTATGCAATGTTGTTCTAGCCACGATAAAGTGTTATTGTTTTAAGTAAAAGTAAAACGTTGTTACATACTTTGAAATGTTTAATTATTGACTATTTACGTATTTAAATATAAATTGCGAAAGATCCTATTTTGGTGCCTTTTTTTCATGTTTCTAACTTTACGCTATGTCACTGCAATATATACAAATATTATTTATATACTTAAATATAACTTATTGAAATAACTTAAATGACAATACCTCCAAATTATACAGAAGAAAAGATTTGTCCTTTATTACTGATTACAATCATCTATCTAATAGCTTATTTCCCTTTAGCCTAAAGCAATAGATAACTTGGCCATGATTACGAATTGAGTTTAAAAGTTAAACCTTACCGGTGATGCGGCAGCGCACTCTCCGAATACCATTTTCACTAAGATAATGAAAATCAGTTTTTCCAATCCGTCAGTTGTAAATCTCAATTGTAATTCTTAACTGTATGATCTTAAAACTATATTCGCAGAACAATGATATATGTTAATATTAAATGTACTTAGACTTACCGTTTACAATTTCCTTATATCCTTTTTATGTTTACACTTAAAAAATTAAAAAACTGAACTCAAGTTCACAACACTAAACACATTGTAAAACACATTTTTACACAAATATAATAAACGAAATGTCAAAACCGTATAGTTTATATTTTGTGTGATAATTCTATCACATAGCAGCAAATGTGCAGGCGTGCCTACTGCATGAGCAACTACCACAAACTCTACCGCACCACACTTCATTAACATATACACAAAATAACAAACCCACCATTAGTACCTTACGTCATTGCAAAACGAACTCTATGGCTATATCATAGAGTTTGAATAACACTATTTAATTGAATCGTTTGATAATCGTAGCTTCGACGATTGTAAACTCTATCGTTTCGGCGGTAAGGTTTATTTTTCTGTTTTCAAATATGCTAAAGATTTCCACAGGCACGTCGATAAGGCTCCGCCTCTAGCGTATTGACAAAGCGAGGGATTGGTGGTGACGCCTGCCCGCTACCGCGACAATCCTGCGCAGCCTGTCGCACGGATTGTGCTTTCAAATTATTCCATTAATTTTAATTTTTAATATACTTCGTTTACTTTTATAATATAACTGATCTAAAGTTAATAGAAGAAGTAGTATCTTTGCTGACAATACAATTATAAGATTAGTAAGTAAAAAGTAGTACAATATTTTTATATACAAGCTTTGTTTTAATTTTTCAACTTTGCTTGCAGTAGTGAAATTTTCGGGTTGAAAAAATTTTTGTCTTATTTATTATGTTTTACGTACGTTATTAGTAATTACATTACTTTAAAGGTATAATTCATGAATCGAAGTTATCGTACATCTTATCTTACCTCTTACTAATATTATAAATGCGAATGTTTGAATGGACGGATATTGGTTAAATGATTAAAAATGACTAGATGTAGAATTATATTAAATATTTTTTGTCTAGAAGAATATTTTTTTAACTCCGCTCGATCGAAGTTAAGGACAAAAGCTATTTCATAAAATACATTAACTAGTTACTATAAACCTCTTTAAACAATTACTTTTTGTTGTTGTAATATAAAAACTGTTGTTATATATTTATACATTACTAGCTGTTCCCGTGCGGCTTCATCCGCGTAAAATTATAAAAACTTTATTTAATTGTTTACCTACATTTGTCAAACTATCAATTGCAAATGTCAAAATGACATGATGACAAATCATGGCAATCTTGCTTCCTTGATTTTGCAGCAACTTATGGTCTCTTTCCCACATTAGGGTTTTTATCCAAAATATTTACCCCCTTAGTTTAATGGCGTGAAATATATAGCCTAATGCGTGACATAAGTGTAGGGCTTTTTATTTAAAAAATAATTATTCAAAAACATGATGTATAATAATTGCTGACATCTTAGGCAACAAAAAAGTGTGTGTTTACGCTTTATAATATTAGTATAGATAGATATACCTACCCCTTCGTTTAATTCATATTTAAACAAATGGGAAAAACCTCTGCTATTTTAAAAATATTTTTCTATTCTTGTAACTTTTATGTTTTTAATGTAAAATACAGGTTTCATGATATCAGATATTTGGATACAAGAAAATAATACGACAAGTCGCCATAAAGTAAACAGTTCCAAAAAAACAAGATGTAGACATAATCAGCGCATCAATGTGATTGTGCTATTCGCCGATAAAATATAGCTAGCTTTCACAAGAGGCCGCGCGCACTATCGACACTATCTTGGAGTAGACAGTGGCAGCCGCCAGCACGGAGTCAGCATTCCATCGCCTCACCCAGTTACGGTCCGCCGGCCGGCCGGGTGCTAATTGCTAAAGGAAACCTCAAACAACGACCGGGCTCAATGCTCTCCACAGAAACGTTTCATTTTTAAACACACGACCGTTATAACAGAACGTTACAGCCAAGCTAAAGTATCATTTTCTAGGCATCATATATTCCAAATGATCGCAAGATAAAAAATTCTATACGGTTAATTCTCTATTTGAAAGGTTTTTTTAGGATTTCCTTGTTTGCAAATGAACTTGGCTAAATACTATGTGATAATATCAGAAAAACAACGTGACAAGACACACATCGGTGTAACTTAAATTCTAGATTTTGTGGTAGGAACATTGGCATCCCTACAACACATTCAATAAAAAAATAACCAAAGCAGCAGAAATAAAGGAATTTCCAATATATCTATAGTTATAGTTATTAGTATTCCATAAGTATATCTTGAAAATATTCAATGTAAATAAGCATCCATAACGATGTTCAAAGGAGTTTGTACAAAGTTTTCATACACGGCTTATTTAAACTTGCCTGTCCTTTCTTAGAAACTACCGGAGCCCAATTTCATTTAATTCGTTTGTTTGTACAAAACATTACTCTAGATCAACATCGGACCCACGTTGCGGATGCTGTTTGTACCTAAGGGTATGTAGTTTTTGTTATATAAAAATCAAATAAGAAAAACGTTATTTAAAATTAAAAATAGTATTAATAATATCACAGAAAGAAGATTTGTATGTCAGTGCATGCTGACAAGCACATTTTTCGCACTAATATAACGTCGAGGTTTAAATCCCAAGGTGCAAATGTACGGTGTCAAAAGAAAAGTGTCGAATCGTAAGATGGTCAGAGGACAGCTGTACCGCTGGAGGGAACACGCGCGTACTTACACGGCGCAACTCTGTTTATTCGGAGCCCCGTGCTAACTCCGCCGTTTAAACACTACGCGCTAGCAGGGCATGAATTAACTTTTCATATAAATAAAATTCACGCTACTCTAAACTCCTGAAATTAACACCTTAGCGTAAATACTATTTAGCCTCGTTATCTCGCACCATATCTGTCTTCGGATTGAATACATAATAACGGCTTAGAGGATTACCCGACGCTTATGAGTAAGACATCATTTATGGTTAAGATATGTGAAGTTGGAACTTTGTATGAAATTTTGTACTCTAATGTTTGTAATTCGCATAAATCTGGATTTGTTATAGATTTATGATCTTCCTAAAAATAAAAAACCATTACCTTTTAACATTTATGTATAAAGTGTACTTTATACACAACACTATAAATATTTAGAATTATTATACATTACATACATTGCTAGGTCTTTTTAAAACCGTGTACAGGCTACTACGATTAAAAAAAATAAAAAAAGATCCCATTGGTTTTAATCTTAATTATCGCACCATTAAAAGGATAAGGGCAAAGATAATGCATTTTTTTTAAAACTACTTCTTTTTTCCCTATCTTATAGATAGTTCTTCTCAGTTTCTTGCGGTCGTAATTGATTCAGAGTACCTACCCTTCTATAGAAGTGACTTTGTAAACAATCGACAAACCTGAATATACATAATAGGATCACATGACAACTAATACAGCCGGAATGGATATTTTCATATAATACATTGCTAGATATCTTTGTCTAGACTACGCTCACACCAGCTTTGTTTGTTAACAAATATTCGTTTTAACTTGAACTAAAACCATCGAGTGTGTACTCTAGGTACGCTCTCTGCTGACTCACGATATCTCTTAGATTGTTTGTAATAAAAGTAGCTTTATTTTGTACTTTCTCGTCATTTTAAATCTTTACTATCATGGTGAATTTCGAAAAAAAAAATTGAAAAGCACTGTAAAAAAAATCCATTTCTATTTTTTAAGTGTCACTTTTCAGTATTTGCTTAATGAATTAACGATTTTATTCTATCACGTACGTGTCATGAGAGATATACAATTACTAGATGCTACGATTAGCTTAGTGGTATGATTTTAACAAATGACCGTTATTTTAACATCGATTGGTTTACACGAACGGTATCACCTGTTAACCGCAAAGCGTACGTGAGAAAAAGTAATTACTTTTACAATTAAATCTATAAAGTATGTTTGAGTAGCAACACTCTTTTCTTCGCGGTGTTCAAATTGCGCCGAATGTTTTACAGCCGTTTGTCGAAGCGTTAACGACTCGCTAAAGATAGCGGTTTCGAATTTACTTGATAGAAAATCAACGTTTACCACCTATATTTTGTACAAACTCTTAAGATTTAACCGTTTTTCATTAATTTAGTTGTTTTAGGGACCACGGGGACATTTAACACAGTACAAGCGAAACATTTATATCGCTTCGTGAAAACATTTTATAATCTGTATTTTTTTTCAATGTAAAATAAGCTTCCTTTACTCCACTCGTCTACTCTATACACACGGCGGGTTTTTATTTGTAATGGTCATACATTTTTCATAACTGTTAAAGTTAATGCTATTAATCAATAATGAAAACTCTATCTATTATGCAACAAAAGAATCTAATTGGCCTAAGTGTAGTAAATTCGTGACGAATTATTTTGCATCCGGGTGTATAGGTATAGCATCAAAACGTTGCTCAAATCGTGACATCATCTTGTGTCACAACCAAAATCAAAAACAACACGCCGTCGACATTAGTGAGAATAAAACAAGATTTACTGTACACATTAACTTAGTAGTTGTACGCTCGTCTTATGTTTTGACATAAGATTAAAGTTCCGGGTTCTACTCTCAGTACGAATGTATTACGGGTAAACGTCTACCGCAACATTTAAAAACGTATTATTATTATGATAAAAGGTAAGGCTTCCTATATTAGTATTATACGCATTATAGATATACAGGACCCGAAACTATTGAAGGTACACTAAAAATGCTTTCGCGCCGTCCGGTCGTCGTGTCCGTCGTCTCATATTTTCTGTTAGCTCTACCTACTGCCTACCTCGACTTTACGATTCCGTACGTAAACTTATAAACAAGCCGGGCTCGTCGCGTCGCCGTCGCTTGTCCACTTTCGTGTTTAAACACGCGCTTAAACATGGTGACATGAAACGTGTTCGATAATTATTGGAAGGATCAATAGCGCTACGCCAACTATTCGTGGTTAGCAAACAATTACATTTTACGACTGTCGCCTTTCGGGCTGCTCTTTGCGTTTCTATTTGAATCTCAATTTCAAACTCGCTTTACTTTGAATACGTTCACATGATCTTTATTTAAATTGTTAACGCGAGTATTGGTATGAAGTAGGGGTACATAAAACCTGTTCTTATAAAATTATATTTTTTTGTAATATAGAGATATACTGAATAACATGCCTACGATCCCCGACCCATATTTATATTTTATATGACCAAATCAACATATTTTTTATGGTAAAACAATTTTTTCGTAGTTGTACACTTTAGCAATACTTGGTGAATCGACTACTTTGGTCAGTCCATAGTTTGTCGATAATAAAATATTTCAGTTTTAAAAAAATCATCGTGGGAGGCATTATGCAAATCGTGTTACCTGTAACCCTAGCAGCGAACAGCGCCTGCGACCAAGGTAAACACCGTCGTCCTGGCTGTCTCCGGTTTGCTTAGGTTTATGACGCGTGTGTAAACCACGATTATTTCTGACCATTAAAGGTGCCGAATGGCGACAAAAATCAGCAACAGAGGCTGTGCCGCCGACCAATGTTATCAATATATTTATTTTGTATCCTTTCATATACTGTACGCATTTTTTGTTGAATTATGACAATTTTTGGTTAATAATACTACTCTACTTCTAGGCGAATGAACATGGATTAGTGCCTCATTGAAAGAACTCATCTATAAGTATTTTATACTGTTATGTGGTCGAAAACTCGCAAAAATCTTTTAACAATGCATGATTTTTCCTTTAACCCTTCGAAAACATCATATCTAATGCAAGATCGGTATTATAATAAATGAAAAATAATAAAAATATCTAGCATACAACTTTTTTTTTTCAAATGTTTCTGTTGTTTTTATACAACAGTGCGCATTTAAGGGTTAAATCACAATGAAAACGGTTTAATGAAAAAACTTATTTTTCAATATGAAACAATAAGCAAATAACAAATTTAATGTCAATTGAATTAAAATTACTGCCTTCTCTCGTGAGTGGTGACTCAACAGTTATAAACTCTCAGGATAACCCTAAAACGGCTTCTCACAATATCGGAAAATTTTCAACGAGAAGGCCGGTGTGATATGAGCTCACTGAAAAACTGATCTCATGAATTATCTAGTCGAAAAACTCAGGTTAACAAACAAAATTATTTTATTCTTTATAATGATTTTATAATACAGATGTAAATTATCATTTAACTTGTAGTTTATAAAAAACATATGTCATAAATAATTATTGTAATAATTTAATTTTAAAAATCTGGATAGGAATAAACTTGGAAAGGTATATAGAAACACAGTATAATATTAATGCATATATTTTCTTTATTAACATTGAAAAATAAAACGTTTAAGTGAAAATTTGCACAGTTGAATCGAGTCAGTAGGCAATGAGGCTCTACCCCGCGAGTGTCCACCGACACCACAAACACGCTCTTGAGAGCACAACAAAACATACGAAAAACAAAATATCATACACCCTGACACTAACAAGTAGCAGTTTACACGCCCAATATCCAATACAATCTTTTACCTACAACCCTTATTCACGAGTGAATTTTATACACAGCCGAAACCCACCATTTAATCAAAGCCATAGACAAAATGGTTACCATCATATGTAAGCCATATATCGTACTCATTGACATCAGGTGTAAGACAAATAACCTAATGTTTATGTAACACATAGAAAATATCCATCTTATATAAATAAATGCGTTACGATAACGAATTAAAACATAACGCATTACCAGTAAATATTAAATTACTGGCAACATAAATAACAGTAATATTCTGCATTCAACTCATCGGTTGCAGTACGATTAAATGTCAAATGGACTTGCGAACTCCCCACAAGCGTATTTATCAAAATTAGCAGAATTACAAGCCTTTGCGTTGCTTTACAAAGGGAGTCAGCAGTCGCTAGGGCAGTGAGCGTGTATCCAGGACGTATATCTTTCATAATCCAACGATTTCGCAGTTATATTACAAAATCACTATATTAAATACTAGAAAATCTTTAGCTGTTCACAGCGAGGACAATAATAATGTATAACCATAATTATTATTAATCACCTTAATTTACTTTCGATTTATTTTTGAGCTCTTATATGAAATGATACTCAAATTGTTGTTTTTTTTTCATCTCTAAATCGGTAAAATAAAGAGTGAAATTCATATTGCGTTTTTATAATCTTGTGATTGCTATTTTTTTGGATATGATTGTATTTCCTTATAAATTTCAGAATTAAAGGGCTATATTATTAAATCGGTAAAATAGGAATATTATGCCGATGTAAACGTCTTGTCCGAAAGCGAAACACAAAAGTTAAAATTGTTCAACAATTTCATTTAACTTTTAAAAGACATGGTATACACATGTCATATAATTCTTTACCTTACAATCATTAACATGTGCCTAAACAAGAATATAAAAATCTTGGCCTGATGGTGATTCAATCGGTTTTTTACATAACTTTCTAATGTACATATTCCATATTTTTACGCAATAACGCGAAGATTTATTTCTGGTCATGCTATAAAATTATAAGACCAGACGTTTTCTTGTCAAATAACTTTTTTTACATTGTTACTCAATTGATGGAAAAGTCTTTTCCTCCCATATATGTAATGGGCGAATGTAACACAGCATCGCCGATATACTAAAATTAACATCAGATGTTTGTTGGTATCGATTGTACAGTCAGCTGCATAAATATATACACATTTACAAAACATTACAAACTTGAACAGGTTTGGTTTAAAAATAATTATCCATGTTTTGTCATCATTTATTAATACGAATTGTTTTTTTTTTAATTCATACGGTCGAAAGCATACGAACGGATATGTGCATACATATTTTTGAAACATAAGACATATACAAGTTTCTGAACCTTCGTAAATGTTTACATATTTGTGTAGCTGACTGTACACGCGTTGTATTAGTGACGTAATTTTTCTTCAGTTATAATTTTTTTTACACCAAATCTTTCGTTTACAGAAATACAATTTCAGTATTAACGTAATTATTAACCTTCAGAACCAAAGAATACTATCTTGTAGTATAGATATAAGTTAATTTACATTTTTTTTTTATTTTATTTAAAAGCCATTTTGTTAAAATTCAATATTTTTTTCATAATTTTTACTTCTAGTTAAATGGTGAAATAATTAAAAGCGTTTGATTGAAAGATTCTATTTAAAAGTCAAGTATTGGCATAACTCGATAGACAATCTAGCAATTTATTAATAGTTTTAATAAGTCTAAGAATAATATTGAAAATCAGTTGCCAATCCTATGTTAGATGACTCATTAATGTTGATCACTTCAAAGCCTAAGTAATGGAGGTAAGCAGTTAAAACAAACTTCTGTATTCAGTACTTTTACATTTGTAACTCAAATTACACATTTTTAAGGTATTTTTACTAAATACATAAAGATAGAATAATGCAAGAAACGTTTTTTTTTTGCAAAGGTCATAAACTGGAAAGATTAGTAAGTATTCATAAATTGCATCACTGTTAAAGCAATAAATGCTATTGCACAAAAAATCGCGAAGCATATCGCATATCGTAAATCAATTTAGGCTCAAAGCATTGTTCGAGTCACAGCAATTACATCTGGAATATATTCGATGACCTAACTATAACAAAAATCGTAATTTCAGCAGATATTGTCGATTTGTAGCTTACTTTCTTGCAACTGGCTGCAAATAATGGCCTTTTTTTAAATAACAAATGTAAGAATTCAGCATAAATAGTAAAGAGTTGTGTCATCGCGTGTGGTCGTTAGTCCTTGGAAGAGGTGTCCATGGGG